>PVJH01026859.1:0-29582 GCA_004026705.1 Nesogale talazaci
ATGGTACAAGGGAGAGGGGGCGATGGGGGAAAGGAGATGGCGTTGACCAACAAACCCAGGGACAAGGGAACAATAAGTGATCCAAAATCAGTGGAGAGGAGGGTGGGACTTGGTCAAGGGCAATGTAACAGAGAGGAACTGCTGAAACCCAGAGGAAGGCTCAGCATGACAAGGAGACAAGAGTAAAGTGAAAGGAACTAGAGGGAAGAACTAGGAGGCAGAGGGCATTTGTACAGGGATGAACATAGGTGAATATATTTACATTCAATGATGGGTCTATGTGCGTGTGTTTATACATTTAGTATTAAAGTAGCAGATGGACACTGGGCCTCCACTTAAGTACTTCCTCAATGCAAGAACACTTTGTTTTATTAAATTGGTATTCCATGGTGCTCACCTTCTTGACATGATCGTTGAAGACAAATGTGTGCATACGCAAAAGTGGTAAAGAAAGTTGATGGTGTCCGGCCATCAAAAGATAGAACATCTGGGGTCTTAAAGACTTTAAAGTAAACAAATGACCATCCAGCTAAGAAGCAACAAGGCCCACATGAAAGAAGCACACGAGACTGTGTGACCATGAGGTGTTGAAGTGGTCAGGTACCAGGCATCAAAAAAACTAAAAATTGTATCATTATAAGTGATGGGGAGTACAGACTGGGGACCCAAAGCCCATCTGTAGGTGAAGTAACATCCCCTTACAGAAGGGTCGCTGAGAGGAGCAAAGCCAGTCAGGTACAGTGCAGCAACAATGAAATATGCAACTTTCCTCTAGTTGTTAAATGTGCCCCCCCCCCACTATCAGAACCCCAATTCTACCTTACATATACCTGGCTAGACCAGAGGATGTACATATACAGATTACATATACAGATAGAAACTGGAAACACAGGGAATTCAGAACAGGTGAATGAACCCCTCAGAACCAGTGGGGAGAGCGGTGATACCAGGAGTGGAAAATTACAAGGATCTACAAACACACCCCTCCATGGGGGATGGATAACAAAAAAGTAGGTGAAGGGAGATGTCTAACAGTGTAAGACATTACAAAATAATTAAAAAAATTTATAAATGATCAAGTGCCTGTGAAGGAGGAGACATTGGGGGAGGGGGAAATGAGCTGATACAAGGGCTCAAGTAGAATTAAACATGTTTTGAGAGTGATGATAACAACAAGTGTTCTTGACACAATGGATGTATGTGTGGGTTATGATAAGAGTTGTAAGAGCCACCAACAAAATGAATTTTAGAAATAGAGAGAAAACAAAATCATCTCACAATAAACCTTGCCTATTTCTGTTAACTTGAAACACTTAAGTTTTCATGGTCTTTTTTTCCCTTTAGATTTCATTCTATTATCCAACTGACTCTTCCTGAAAGTCATCATGGAAGCTTTACTTAAAGTCTAAGACAATTTCAATTGTATAAGAAAGTCATTAGCAGATAATAGTAGATATCATAGAGCAGTAGTTCTCAACCTTCCTAAAGTTGCGACCCTTTAATACAGTTCCTCATGTTGTGGTGACCTCCAACCATCAAATTATTTCGTTGCTACTTCATAACTGTAATTTCACTACTGTTATGAATCGGGCGAGCCCTGTGAAAAAAAGGGGTTGTGACCCACAGACTGAGAACCGCTGTCATAGAGCATGAATTAAAGAATCTTACATTTCTATTTCTAATTAAAGCGAAGAATTATAAGCAAAGAAAAAGATATGGAATCTTGCACCTGAACTTAGAACTGTAGAAAAGATTAACCAATGACACCTATAATCTTTCTAACCAAACTATGGCTAGAAATATCACATAACCTGGAAGCAAACAGGGACCCTGGAGGGAAATATGAATCTGACTAGAGAACACCAAGCACTAGGATAAATATTACTATAACCAGGGATTAGGCTTTATAGTAGTGATCTTTTGCATAAGGGAGCAATAGTAATAGTATATAAAACTATAGCAGAAGAATTTAATAAAATGATACTTGCTTGCAATGAAAAAAAAAATGGAAAGTAGTATTTACCAGGGTTTGTCTTCTCAAGCTGATACCATCGGTAAAATGCTCTCTTCTTCTGTTCACTCAGGTCTGATCCCTGCTGCAATAGCCAATGTGAAATTCGGCTCTGACTAATACCTGTGTAGAAAGAGAAACAGCGTTTGGGAAGCACTGAAGTGAAGTGAAAAGCAGTTCTGTTGGTACTGGGTATAGGGTGCTTTATTATTCTGTTATTTGAAAGGAAGCTGCAACTTGAGTAAACTTCTAATACTGGGTTTCTTTGTAATGATTGCATTGGCAGAAATAGATTTATGAAAGATTAAACTATTTTATTAACCAAGGTTTGACAATGATCTTGAAAATTAATCTCCCATTCAGGCCCATGAATATGAAATAAAAAAAGACCCCTGTGAAATATTTACTTGTCAGAAATTGATTATGTGTGTGTTTTTCCAAACGTTTCATACCCTTTTAGCATGTTAGAATTCATATCACCAGAAACTGAAAAGAAACAAGCTCAGCAAGTTTTGAGAATGAGAATGATAACAAGATTTATGGACTGGGACTGAAGAGGTCATTGAAAATATCTCCAATAGAGTATAAGCAAATGTGGTGAAAAGAGCTGATGGTGCCCAGGTATGAAAGGATATAGCGTCTGGTTCTTAGAGGCCTGAAGTTAAACAAGCAGCCATCTAGCAGACAGCAACAAAGTCCACAATGAAGAAGCACACCAGGCTGTGCGTTCATGAGGTGTCAACAGGAATAGGTATCAGAAGTTCAAAAACAAGCAATCAAGTGGAAATGAAGGAGCATAAAGTGGAGACTCAAAATCCACATGTAACACAATTAGATAGTCCCTCACAGAAAGGCCACATGAAAAGGATGAAATATCCATGGTACAGAAAGATACTGATGAAACATTTAACTATCCTCTAGTTTTCAAATATTTCCTCCCCTTTCTATTATGGTCTTAGTTTTACATTATTAATCATTTTAGATATGTATATGTGCATTGTACAATTAAAGCTAATTTGGTGTGTGAAATCCACTTTAGATAAGCCCTTCAGAAATAGTGATGTGTAATGATTCCCTGAGGGTATAGGAAGGGCAGGAGGAAAGAAACTGAGAATAATGAATACTTTATGACCCAAACTGGAGGTGAACGAAAAACAGAATGGTAAGTAAATGGATACATGGATGGTCTAAGATACAGCCAAAAAAAAGTATATAAGGGTCCCTGAGGCATAGAGTGGGGAAGGGAGGAAATAAAGGAGAGCTGATATCAAAGAGTACAAGAAGAAAGAAGATGTTTTGAAACTCATGGTGGCAACAATTGTACAATACTGCTTGCTTGATCTAATTGAATTATGGATTGTTATAATATCTGTAAGAATGCCAAATAAAGGGCTGAGCCCCGGTGGCATAGTGGTTGTGCGCGGGACTGCGGCCCACTGGGACGGAGGTTCAATTCCAGCAGTGGGGCTGGGTTTCCTACTCCCACCACCGGAGAGCAGTGAAGCCCCCCTCCCCCAAAAAACAAACAAACAAAAAAAAGAATGCCAAATAAAATTATTTCAAAAAAGGAAAGAAAAAATGAATTTCCAATAAGGTTTTAGGCTTGTTAATGCATTTGGACATATTTAGATGCATTAGCTTTAATACATATAACTAAAAATTGGGATTTTTTAGAGTTACTCTGTAATGAGATCACTTCAGAAATCTCGAGAGTTAAAGAGAGTCTTTTCAAAAAAAATTAGACTATAAAGCACAAGCATTCTCCTGTCATGAAGTTCTTGACACCAATGAACTGGAAATGTGAGGAACTTCCACACCTAAGAGTAAAAGCCTATCTTAAACTTACGAGTATAGGCATCACATGCTCATTCTGGTCATTATAGTTATTCTAAAAATGAATAATTCAACACACAACTAGAAAAGGCAAAGAATAACAGGAAAGTCAAAACTGTCTTTTAAGCCCAGGAGGCACTTTCAAAAAGACCATTCAGTTATCCTAAAGGGTTAATAACATCTAAACACTCCCAAGGAATTTTTCTGGTAATTGGATAATACTGAATACCACCTGTGTCAACACCTGTTTAAAGGTATAATACAGGACAGGAAATAAAGTGATCATGAAGAGACCTGGTGATCACACTGAGCTCACTAAAAGTAAACCCTATGATTTTCACACAACTAAAAAAAAAAACAAGCAAAAAGTAAATTGTATAAAAAATTGAAGTGGAGGAGAATGTTAAAAGTAAAGCTTGAAAAAAATAAATAAAAATATATTTTAAAAAAGTAAAGCTGCCTTGGGAAAGTGATATTCTCTAACTGGAATCATCTCTCTTAAAGGCTAAATTACAAGCAGTTTTCCAAAATCGAAGTGATTAAATTCTCAAGCAATTTACAGAGCAGTTTTCCTTTTTTTTTTTTTTTTTTTTTGGGGGGGGGGATGGGCGGGCATCCCTGCTCTCCGGTGGTGGGAGTAGGAGGCCCAGCCCCACTGCTGAAACTGAACCTCAGTCCCAGTGGACCGCAGTCCCGCGCACAACCACTACGCCACCGGGGCTCAGCCCACCACCGGGGTTCAGCCCTACAGAGCAGTTTTCCAATGAACTGCAGACCTATGTGCTGCAGGGGATGGCAGTGAGCACTGTGCCTGTGCGCCAGTGCTCAGAGAATGCATATCGGTCTGGAGAAGGAGCTCCAGTATTTAGTACTGCTTTTACCAAAAGTCTAGTTTCAGACATTATGCTATGTTTTACATTTGTTTTAAGCAAGAGTGAAGAAAAGAACTATTTATCAAGAAATCAAAATAGATTTTCATGCCAACAGAACAAAATTATTTTATATGAATTCTCATACTCATATCGTATTGCTCAAAAACAATGACATGGAGAAAAATGTTAAAAAACAGAATACATTAGCTCTGCTAATTTCAACATGTTTTCTTTCGCTTCTTTTTTTTGGGGGGGGGGGCATCACTGCCCTCTGGTGGTCGTGGGAGCTACCCAGCACTGCTCCTGAGAGCCGCCGCTGGATTTGAACCGCCAAGCCCGCAGGCCACAGTCCCACACTCAACCACTTAAGCCACCGGGGCTCAGCCCTCAACGTCTTCATTCAGCCTGGTCAAACACACACAAATCAGAGCCCATTAAATATCAAAGATGCCTAGACTTAGGCTATACTGCATAAGGGGAAAAAAAAAGCTAAATGGCCATGAGTTGACTGACAATCTATTCTTATGATAAAATACTGGGCAGATTTCAAAAACTGACATTTTTAAAGCCACTGGTTGGTACCAAGTATTGATAAGGACACGGAGTACCTAGAATTCTCATACTGCTGACATAAGAGATACCTTGTCTTCTGAATCTGCAACCACTGTGGAAAACTGTTGGGCAGTATATACTAAAGTTAAACACACATAAAAACCTTTGACCCAGCGATTTCTCTCCTATATGTATAGGCAACAGAAATGTATACACACTCAGTATGTAAAAATTTATTTAAAAGGCAGGATAGAGTAGTGCTCACACCAGTATTACTCATAATAGTCCCCATTGCTACACAACTCAAATGTATAAATCAAGATATTTATGCATTTTACCATAGGATATTATACCCAATTATACTGTATGCAACTGCACAGATGAATCTAATGAAAACAATTTTAACTGAAAGAAGACAGATACAGCTGAGTACAGTTTGAGTTTATATAAACTTTAAAAAACATGTGCAACCATCTACACAGATGAGAATCAGAATACGATGATCCACAGTTCAGGAGGAGGAGGAGGTCAATGACTGAAAGGCAGTCTGATCGTGGGTCGTGGGGTGATCAGTATCATTCTTCATCTTGTTATCTGTCAGAGTAACCAGGCTCTATTACTATCATCACGGGTCCGGTAGGCCCAACTGTACAGCATCAGACAGAGATTATTACAGCAAAATCATAGAAAGCATGAGATATAAATGATGGAGTCAGAAACATTTCATGGTAACATGCTCATCTCAGCCCCAGTTGGAAGTCTAAATGGAGAGAGAGAATGGAGGGGGGAGGAGAGGACATGTGGAGAGGGAAGAGGGAGTAGAGGGAGAGGAGTTGGGGGAGGAGAGGTGAGAGAGCTCCTTTATTCTGACCACGTCTTATATATCTTTTGAGTTCATGCAAGGCCCCTAATTACAGGTAAGGGCACATGTCACAGGAAAGGGTTGTGCTTATTACAGGTGCTCATTATAGAAAAGGGTGGTATATCGCGGGGTCCCCCAGTGACAAGGAGCGTGGATCCCCAATTCATGCTGGTGGCCTAACCCTGATTGCCCTTGGGGCTGCAGACTTGAGTTAGCCAAAGCTTTCAGGGGAAGTGACATTGTCCTAACAGCAGGGAGGCAGCCCTATCTTTTGTGGGAGAAACAATGGCTGAAACCTTCAGGGAGAATAACTCAAAGCTTCTGAGGTGGCAAATGGTTACCAATATGTGTTTAATATTTTGGAGGAGATATAATTGTGAAAAAGCCCTGTCTTCATCTGACAGTTATCTTGATATGCTTTTCTGAGTCTGCTTATTTGGAAACAATGGGTATTTTCCTAGATATGTTATGTTTCAATTTCAGAAGTTTACAAAAAGAGTTCTAAAAATACTATATAGTTTCTAAAAATAAAGTGAATAATGAATACGGAAAGAAGCCCATGAAATAAATGGAAAAGTAGAAATTTTCCCATAATATGCATGGCTTTGTATATGTAGCAAAATTTATACATATAATCAAGAAGAAGCAATGGATTTATAGTGGCAGACTTATCCCACATTGTATACCTCGATGTTTTCTTAACCTTTCTACAAACATGTAGTCATGATTTATTTTTAGCTTCCCCTTAAATGCTATTCATTGTTCTGTAAAAAAAATATATCATGATACTAAGTTATACAACAGAGATCCAAAATAATTAATTTCTGCATCCTATTTTCAATTGTCTGAATTAAACAATGCTAACTAGCTGCTTAACAGTTTTATCTATGCTCAATTGTTAAGTTCATAAAACAAAGGGAGCGGAAGATGACAGAATACTCTTCTGTCTGGTCTTTTTGTATGAAGAGAAACTATAACAGTTTATTACAAATCTAAGCTCACTTTCCAAACAATAAGTGGAAAAACCAAGTTAATGAAGCTTGCAGTCTTTCTAGAAAATGTACAATAATGCTTCTTCAATGAACTTTCTTAGTGAGCAACTTCCTTTTTGATAGGTTAAGGCTTCTTTAGTTAAAACTGTATGCCCATCTCATAGACAAACTCCTTCTGGAATTAACAATGTTCCTGGAACTTCAGCTGAGTTTAAAGTAATCTCTGCAAGCTTTCCCTAGTATCATCTCTGGTACTTATCCTTGAGAAGAAAACAAAATTCTTTAACTTCCTCTTCTTTCCTCCTGTGGAAGAAAATGTCGTTTTCACTTTTATTAGCTCTTCACAAACCTCTTTTCACCTTTCCCAAAGCAGAAGAAAAGAGAAACCTACACATAACCACCATCCATTGAAAGACCAAACCTACTACTAATACGAAAGTAATCACATGTTATTCAAAAATGCAAAAGGTCCTATGCCAGCTTTATTTAAATTGTTTTCTGGGTCTGTTACTTCCCCCCCAAAAAAATTTGAGTTAAGATCTTTATTCTCATTAATTTGGGGGCCTCCAAAGTCACTACCACTAACTGAATTCCACTGAGCCTGTGCTTGAATAATTTTTGGATTGCTTCATAGATGCAGGGTTACTCATTCCAAAAAACTCCAGCGACAACTCACTCAAATGGCACTCTAGACTCCCAAAAGGGTCTCACTGAAATGGATCTATAAGGTGTGAAAGGAAGTCAAGAACAATCATCATAAGTGATAAATATAAAGCGTACATTTTTTGGCTCCTTAAAAAAAAAAAAAATCGAGCAAGTTCCCTTCCACTAGAGGGCTCTCTATCATAGCCCATTCTATAAATGAAAACGTGTCATCTTCCTCCACAAGTAGAGTGAAACACTGATAACCAGTCACATCATCTTCAACCTTGGAATGCTGGACACAACAGTGTCTTCTCATCAGTTTCAGGGGTTGCTTTGCTAGTTCCTGATTACGTTCACTTCCCCAAGGCTCCATGTTTAAGTGTCTTATTTTACACACTTTCCTTTGGTCATCTTAATTATTAAAAATTGTGACAAGCAGAGCACCACACTTTTCTTTCAACAACCTGCTGGAGGACTTATGAGAATTCCCGAAAGTACACAACAAACTTTTCTCTCTTCTTCAAATCTGCCCTTCTTTCTGTGCCCACGTCAACCTTGTCTTCTGCTCAACTCGAACTAACTCCCATATGCTTCCTAAATACAGTTCATTTTTCTCTTTAAAAATCTCATGTTCTCTCCATCCTCAACCCTGTAGATCTGATTCTCAGTCTCCCTTGCCTGATCTCAAAGTTATCACCTATAAGAACTTTGGTAGGGGTAGGGGAGGAAAGCCACCTAAGACACAAAAGCACAAAACTCTTCATGATTAGGTCAGTTATAATTAAATTACTTCGGAGTAAAATGAGTGAAAGATCCTTCTTCAATCAATTTTTGGGGGTTTTTTAAATTTTTTTTTATTTTTTTATTTTTAGGGCATCACTGTCCTGGTGATGGGAGTAGGAGACCCATCCTTTGCCCCTGTAGAGCTGGAATTGAACCTCCATCCCAGTGGGCCGCAGTTTGCGCACAACCACTGCGCCACCGGGTCTCAGCCCCTTCAATCAATTTTATATCTGGAAAAGGCCTTCATCGATGTTCTATGTGAAATGTCATGATTTGAACTATCATGTGGTTCTATGGGAAACGTCCAGTTCAAAAGCAGTATTCCCTTGATCTGACGCACATCTCATTCTGTGTAAAGAACCTTTTTCTAGGTAGAGGAACTGGGGGTGGGGCGTGGGGGTGATGATGTATGTCAAAAACCATCAGTGGCAATCCACTGACATTAGAGCGGTCTAGGCAAGTATAATAGGTGGGGTGATCAAGAAAATAATCAAAACAATTAAGATAAAAATTAGAAAAACATGTCCACACAGTACTTTGAAAGACTCCTAGAAACCTGAGGCTTTCACTTCTTGCTGGCCTTGGGATTTTCTCATGCTGAAAAATGCAAATCTTAATACTGCATGACTACTGAGGGAATGTCCCCAATGCCTCTAGGCATAGCTGAAAGACATATGGTTCCAGGCACTCAAGGAAATTTCTGTCCAATAATTAGCTGGTCAACAACCCACACAGTCACTGTAAGTTTCAGTGAACTCTATGGCAGTGGGCTGAGTAAGCTAATTTTACGAGTCACGCATGACAAGAATGTGCTGAAGTGTATTCAGTTCAATCCCACCAACTTCCATGTGGAGTAAAGACCAAGTGATCTGCCCCCTCAAAGACTACAGTTTGGGAAACTACTGGACAGTTCTTCTCTGCCTTAACACATTGCTATGGGTAGAACTCCACTTGACATTACACAACACAGTCTAAACAAGTTGAAACATGAACCAGCCTTAAGTTATCTTTTTGGTGTGTGTGCCTCACTGCCCCCTGGTGGGAGTAGGAAGCCCAGTCTTGCTCCTGGAGAACTGCTGCTGGATTTGAACTGTCAGCCCTGTGGGCTGAAGTCCCACACACAACCACTACGCCAGCAGGGCTCAGCCGCCTTAAGTTATCTTATGGGAAAGAAATCTGTTAAAAAAAAAAAAACTCTTCTAGATTTCACTATAGAACTTTATGGGAAGAGATGAAGCTTTCTATTCTTTAAGGATTTATAGTCTTGAGAACCCAAAGGGGCAGTTCTATCCGGTTCTCATAGGGTCATTATGAGTCTGAGTCAACTTGATGGCGGTGGCCTTGGTTCTACCTTCTAGGAGATACAGTGGGTTACACATTGAACTGCTAACTACTAGCTCTGTTGTTCAAGTCCACCAGCTGCTCCATGGGAGAAAGATGAGGCTGTCCACTCCTGCAACAATTTAAAGTCTCAAAATCCAAAGGTAAAGCTCTACTCTGTCATAGAAGGATCCTGATGAGTCAGAAGCAATTGAATGGTAGTAAGAACTGGGGTATATTTCCTTTTGACAATTAGAGAAATCTAAGGTAAACCTGCTCTATCCTGCCATCTGCTCTCCCGTGTGTGTGTGTGTGTGTGTGTGTGTGTGCACAACCATACTACTTATATTTGAAGTTCAGTAAAATTTCCAGGTATGTCCAATTATTAATTCTTTTTAGGGAAACAATGAATTTTATCTGCATAGTCACGCTTTTTTAACTGTCTTTCATTACGTGTGTGCTTTTTTGTTGAATAAACGTCTTTTCTGTATCTATTAATCTTTCAAAATATTAAATTTCTATTATGTGATTTCCTCCAGTGTTGCTTAGTGTCATCAAGTTGGTTCTGATTCATGGAGACCTATTCAACAGAAGAAAACACTAACAGGTCCTGCACTATCTCCACAATGATTGCTATATTTGAGCCCACTGTTGCAGTCACTGTGTCAAGTGAGGGTCTCCTTTTGGTTGACCCTCCACTTTGGGAAGCATGTCTTTATCCAGAGGTCACTCCTAGAAACATGTCTGAAGTAAACAATTCAAAGTTTCACTGTACTCATTTTAAGGCATATTCTTGCTGCAGTCTGAGACATTCTTATGGCAATCCACCATATTAAATATTCATCACCAACACCATAATACAAAGACATCATGCCTTCTCTGATTTTCATTGCCAAAATACTTGATAACTCTAATATCTTCGATTGATCACAATACTGTCTACTGGCTCAGTTCTGAGAGTTTTGTTTTGTTGTGTGTGTGTGTGTGTGTGCTGTTTAATGTTGAGGCAGTGTAATCCACATTGAAGGTCTCAGTCTTTGACCTCCATCAGTGACTGGTTCAAGTTCCTTTCAAGCAAGGTTGGATCATCTGTGTAGAACGATTGTTAATAGAGTCTATTCCAATACTAATTCTATGCAATTTACAATCTTTTGAACAGGACATGGGAGTTCCAGGCTTCATATTTATTTAATTTATATTCTGAACTGATAATCAAAGCAAATTCTATTTTGCCCTTACAATCCTTCGTTATTCACAATCACTCCTCTAATTTCTTCAGTTCTTGTAGGTTTAGAAATACCAACTGTGAACATGTGATCTGGTATGCTACTTAGCCTTTTGCACATTTCATTATAATAATTTTGTCTTCCTGAGCACCCTCTGGAATCCATTGTGTTTTTACATCATTTTTCCCACTTGCTTTGGTTACACTACATTCAAGAGCAACTACTTTCTCTGAGTACTTCAAAATATATCTGAATGCTTTTATCCGAATTTACTCTACCTTTGGTTCCTCGTAATGTGACTTCTTTTTCTGTAATTTTGTTCCTTTTACATTTGTCAGACATATTATTTATATCCTTCTTTTTTCATCCTGTCCCCCCTTCTGTCTTCTTATAATCTCTTTTTAACCCTTTTTATGTCTTTCTTGAACTTATTTGTACAGTAATACATTTCACTGAGCAGGAGGAATTATTTATTAATACTTTCTCATGTAATTCAGGTAATTCTTTTCTGATTTGTACTCTTTGTGTGCTATAACCCCCTTTAAAATTTTATTTTTCAAGACCATTTTATTGGGCGTTAATATCATTCCATAGTTGTATCACATCATGCAGTACTGTGCAATTGCTACCACAGTTTCAAAACTTTCTTGTCCTTCCTGAACTGCTTGACATCAGCTCCCTTGCACACTGCCCTTCGCCTCTCACCACCACTGTACTCCCCAGAAACCCTTATTTCACTTGCTGTCCTTATGCCTTCATCAATCCTAGGCTTCAGGTTTAATATATGTGCCGCCAAAGCAAGCACCAATCCTAGGTTTCAAATACTGGAAAACAAAGAAATACACAATAAAAATCCAAGAGGGTTTCCCTTTACCTGAGATAAACCCCAGTATGAACAAACAAGAAAATACCGAAAATGAAAAAAAATAGAGAAAACATTGAAAACCAGATTAGGCCCAACATTCCACCCAAGGAGGATCAAGTGAAAAGCTTCTAACCATTCAAGTCAGGTTTATCACACGTTTTGATCTTCTATTGTCATCTCTCCAATGCACTCTATTTGGCAACCACTTTCCTCCCATCCCTTTAGTACGGACAAAGGGAAATCACTGCAGGCTTATTTCCTGTGCTGATCCCAAAAATAAATCTTGGGCTCCCACAAAGCCTTCTACAAAGCAGATTCTCACAATTGAGGCTCCGATGCTATTCCTTCCTATGA
Source organism: Nesogale talazaci (assembly GCA_004026705.1). Taxonomy (NCBI): domain Eukaryota; kingdom Metazoa; phylum Chordata; class Mammalia; order Afrosoricida; family Tenrecidae; genus Nesogale; species Nesogale talazaci. The sequence continues at coordinate 12,316 of PVJH01026859.1, forward strand.
CTTTGATTTTATAATTTATAACCCTTTAGTCATTGATGGTCTACTTCGTCCATGTGGACTTGGCTGACATCTCGCTTAGACGGCTGCTTGTTTGAAAACAATCCTTTAAGATGCCAGACAGTATTTTATCAGACAGCTGGGCACCGTCTAATTTCTTCACCACACTGCTAAAGCACTTTAGAAAAAATTCCAAACTCCACTTTATTTAGCTATTTATTGCTGGTTCTAACTTTTAATTTTAGCTAGCTTTTAAAATTTTGATTATCATTCATCTTTGAAAGGAGCTAGCCACAGAAAGAATACAGGTTTAATTCAAAAGGATAGATCTTGATACACATTAAGAATGTACCTCATTTTCATTGAAAACAAGTTCTCAGAGAAACTTCACTGGCTTTTCTTTTTACCAATCTAGTATTCAATTTTCTTAAAATGCCTTCATAATAAGCCCCCTCTGTGACTGTCCTTTGTCATTCAAAAAATTCTATTAAGATTATTCATTTAGAATCTCAAAGCATATTTGCTTAACATTGAGTTTTGAATTTAACTTGACCAGTAGTTAGGAAGCCACTGTCTTGGTTGGGTTTTTAAGGCACCATAAGAAGATTCAAGTATATTATGAAGAGAACTTGTTTGCAGTCACCTATTGGTCACAGAGACATATTTAAACACTTTTATTTGGGATAAATCTGCACATCTGAACTGAAATCTTAATAGAAATACATTTTACTTACCATTTATTTTTAACTAGTTATATCCTTCTAAATTTTGCTGATCTCGTACGTAAAAAACCTGCTAACTCACATTTAATTGTTCTTGCTTCATCTTCCATGAGACTAAAAATCATGTGGTACATTTAATGTTCACCGAAATAAATGCTTTCTATCTGTACCAGTATGCTGGGGTGCTGGGGGTACAGTTTCAGGAAATTGTACTGGATAGACCAACTATATCAGCTTTAGTTTCTCGGATATGGTGTTCTGGTCTACTTTAAGTTATTGAGTTATACCATTATCATCCACGTTTTAAATATGAGAAGAATTCAGAAGAGTTTCTGTGCACAGGTAAAGAAACTGTACCAGCTAATATTAAGATTGAAACACTTAATTAAAAAAAAAACATTTTTTTTTTTGTGGGCATCACTGCCTCTGGTGGTCGTGGGCACTACCCAGCCACCGCTGGATTTGAACCGCCAAGCCTGCGGCCAAGCCTGCGGGCTGCAGTTCCACACTCAACCACTTATGCCACCGGGGCTCAGCAAGATTGAAACATTTTAATATAGGAGTTTGGACTCCTGACAGATTCACTTTGGGTTTAATCCAGAATAAATTACAGGATAAGACAAAAAAGTTTTAAAATATCTGAAAAAGAATTAGGTATTAAGCAATGTTTAAGGGAAGTTGTATATGGACCCACAGTAACTAGCTGGTTATACAGTGAGTTACCACTCATAAGGTCAATGGTTTGAACACACAGACATTCTCCAGCCTTTAAAAGAGCTAAAGCTTTGGAATTCCAAAGAGGTAGTTCTTCTCTGTTCTATTTGATCTGTAGGAGTTAGAATTGATAAGATGGCAGTAGGTTTTTCATTTGGGTATGGGTGGCTGTGCAATACATAGAGAAACTGTAAGTTGGACACTGCAAAGCCAGAACACAGCTTGAGAATAATGGAGAATAAAAATATATTTGAAAGGCGTATATATGGAAGGTGTAGGACAATTTGGAGTGTCAAAAATGTAAGACTCAGCAATTTTCATACATATTTGAAAGAAGTAAATTTTTTTTTCTTCAAATTCTACAGTAAACATTTCAGGACATTTTTACACCTAGAAGTAAAAATGTTTCAAAGGTAAAGTTGACACCAAACTTGTTTATAAGACAAATTCTAAGTTTTCTTTTCAGCGTTCCCATGTATGGATAAAGAAGTTGTACCGGGGCTGAGCCCCGGTGGCGTAGTGGTTGTGCGCAGGACTGCGGCCCACTGGGATGGAGGTTCAATTCCGGCTCCCAGGAGCAAAGGCTGGGCCTCCTACTCCCACCACCTGAGGGCAGTGATGCCTAAAAAAATAAATAAATAAATAAAATAAAAATAAAAAAAATAAAAAAAGAAGTTGTACCATCTATTAAACAACTTTGGAACACTTTATTCTAGGAGTTTGAACTCTAGACAGATCCACTTTGGGCTACAAAATATTTGTATCTCTACTGGACCAAACTCACTACCAGTCGGTTGATTGATTATAATTCACAGTGACCCTGTCAGACAGAGTGGAACTTCTCTTGGGTTCAGAAGTTGTAAATCTTCATGGGAAAAGAGTCTCGTCTTTCTCTTGCACAGTGGCTGCTGAGCTCAAATAACTGAGCTTGTGGGTAGCAGTCAAACATATAATCCACTACACCATCAGGGATCCTTACACTAACTCTTATTTCTGGCTCTTTCTAAAAGAATACATTGGAACTGCCTCTTACTTATCTTCTAATTAAGATAACGTTAACACTTTGGGCAAACTCCAAATTCAAGTTATTTTGGATCAAAGGATATGATGTGAAATTTAACTTGGCCTAAATATTTAATACTACACACACTACTTTAAAGAAACACGTGTGCAAAAACAAAACAAAACAAACAAACAAAAAAAGATAGAGCTGAGCCCCGGTGGCGTAGTGGTTGTGCGCGGGACTGCGGCCCACTGGGACGGAGGTTCAATTCCAGCAGTGGGGCTGGGCCTCCTACTCCCACCACCGGAGAGCAGTGATGCCCCTCCCCCCCCCAAAAAAAACAAACAAACAAAAAAGAAATACATGTGCACTTCCTCTATCTCAGGCTAGCTAACCCTGCATTAAAATATCCTGATTTTTTATGGGTGAGCAGATTCAAGAGTGGTATATGGCACATATTCTGTAGCTCAAAAACTAGAGCCGATGGTGGAAACCTGATGCCATTTTGGAATTAGAATCAAATATACCCAGAAACAAGTCTCACATATGAAGCACCAAAATGGGTGCCAGCCAGTATATTACTGCTTTTGTAAATTACATACAAATATCCTTTGTAAATTTTTCTCTTGGTATATCTGTGTTTTCCTAAAAACCTGTAAGAGCTCTATGATACATCACAGATGCCAATCCTTTGTTTTATGTGTTCCAAATATCTTTCAGTGGCAGTCTTATTGACAATGCCCTTTATAAAACATATACTTAAACATTTTATACAGTCGAATCCTTTCAACTTTACCTCTTAGGTTTTAGGTACTGGTTAGGAATATCTGATTTTGAAACACTAGTTTCAAATTTTCAATATTTTCTTCTAATAATAGTATAGGTTTCATGTTCTACTTTTAAATTTTAAACATATTTAATTCCTTAATCCATCTGGAGATGAGTTATGGTTTCAATTGTGATGTTGGGACCTATTCTTTATTTCCATAAACACATCTTAGGCAATAATACCATTTTTATTCATTTAAAATGCTTTTAATTACGCTAACCACCCATATATCAACATTCTGTTTCTGGACTCATTTCCATACAATTTATTTATCTATCTATCTCTAATATGATCATATACTTCTATTCTCTTCATACAAACAAAACGGTGGATTAAAAAGCTTAAGAAATACAAAGGTAAATATGTTCTTGCATTTTATATACTTATAAAAACCTATGTTCCTCCTCATTTCAGCCTGACATTTCAGAACTGCATTATTTTAATAGATGAACAGTATTCCATGAGATAGTTGTATCATAATTTATCTAACTAGACTGCTACTGATGAACACTTAAGTTATTTACAGCTTTTGTGCTAACAGAGAACATGCTGCAATATTCTTATGTATTCATCATCCTAGACATGAGGAAATAATTCTATAAGGCAAATTCCTAGAAGATAATTTACAAGGGGATGCACACACACAAATAAAGAACTACGCTACACATATGCATCTTAAAGAATAATAAAATTATCAACTTGCTTAAAAACCAAGTCATTTTGCACGGATACAGCACTTTATTTTAGCTTGGCAGGTGTTTCACTAAATTAATTGCCATTTTAAAATTTCTGGCAATCTCATATGCAAAAAACAACTTGGCGGCTTTTAATGTAGATTTGTATTTTAGAAGTGAGGGTGACTATCTTCCTCAAGGTTAATGTGCAGTTTTCTCTGGATCATTAGTTCATACCTTCCGCCTATTAAAACAACAAAAACAACAACAAAACTGAATTGTGCTTTTCTCATTTTTATGCGCTCCTTAAATATAAGAAACTGTTGTTATGGCTGCTATGTTTTGTGGCGTTGGTTTGTGACTCCTAATGGCCCCCTTGTGACAAAGTGAAACTGCCCTGCAGTAAGTTCTCTGGCTGTTATCTTCACAAGAGTAGAGCACCCGGTCTTGCTGGAGCTTTCAAAAGCACCAGCCTTTTGGCTAGGAGCCTTATTAAAAACTTGTATCTCTGCAATTGGTGTTTGCTATGTGTTTTTTCACTATGTTCCAATTGTTTTTCTCCCTCAAGCATAATTTTGCTTAAAATATAGCCCAAATTTTATGTCATAGTCGTCGCACCTTCCTATGTAGGCTATAGGCCTGAAAGGCATGCCCAAGGAGAGAGCAGCGGGAACAATAATCCCAGGGAGACCTGGGAGGGGAGGGAGGTGGGGGAAGGGGCGGAGTAGGCTGCACCATGGACAGGGGAACAACTGGGGTGTTGGGGTCAATAACAAGGAGGGGACAAAAAACAATGAGGGGATAGGGATTCAAGGCCGGCAACTGGGGTGTTTCAGAGCAACAGCAAACTAGCTAAAAGGCGTACCAAGAGGCAGAAATAAGGGAAAAGTGACAGTGGGGCAGGAGGAAAGTAAAAGGAAACGGAGGAAGGATCAAGGAAGCAAAGCAATGGATAAAGGTATAAACACAGCGATATACATATGTAAGTACATTAATCCACAAAAACAGAGGTACTGGCCCATATACATACATTTATACGGCAATATACTGAGGTGGGGAATGGGCCTCTGCTCATACCCTCCCTCAATACAACACTTTGTTCTAACCAATTGGCAGTCTGAGATGTTCACCCTGCAGACCCAGCACTGAAGACAAAATGGGCTCATAAGCAAATGTGGTGAAGAAAGCAGATGATGCCCGGCTATTAAAAGATAGAGTATCTGGGGTCTTAAAGGCTTGAATTACATAAGCTGCCATTCAGAAGTGAAGCAGCAAGTCCACATGGAAGAAGCAAACACCACTGCGATTGTGAGGAGACATAGGGACCAGGTGATAGACATCAGCAGACATATAACAAACAAAAGCATACTGTTGAGAACGAGGGGGGCTAGAGCAGAGATCCAAAGCCCATCTGTGGACTGGGGAACACTATCCCCACAGAGGGGCCATAGCGAAGGTATGAGTCACCAGGATGCAGTAAAGCATCGAGGAAACACACTACATTCCTGGTTCCTGGAGGCTTGCTCACCCTCCACTACCATGACCCCACTGCTAATTCTCAATTTAAACGAGATAGGAACATGTACACAAGTATAGAAGGGGATGGGAGCTCACAACACACAGATTCCAGGAACAGGAGTGGGAATAGTGATACCAGAAGGGTAGAGGTAACAGGGAGAGAGGAAGAGAGAAAGGGAGAACCAATTGCAATGCTCGACACATAACCATACCCCCCTCCACAACAAAAATCATGGGGGAAGGGAGAGAGATGGCGATCAGAGAGAGATGTGAGAGATGAAAATACTAACGATGGGGCTGAGCCCCGGTGGCGTAGTGGTTGTGCGCAGGACTGTGACCCACTGGGATGGAGGTTTGATTCCAGCTCCACGGAGCAAAGGCTGGGCCTCCTACTCCCACCGCCGGAGAGCAGTGATGCCAAAAAAAAAATAATAACCATGTACATTCTTAGGGGGTTACAGGGCCGGGGGCGGGAGGGGGGTAAAAGAAGAGCTGATACAAAAGGCTCCATAGAAAGTAAATGTCTAGAAAAGAAGGAGAGCAACACACATACATGCCTGATTCAATTGATATATGAATTGTGGTGAGCTGTACAAGCCCCCAGTAAAATTATATATACGTATATATCTCAATTTTATCCAGTTTCAGACTCACTGAAATCTCTTGTTCAATATGTAATGCATTTTGCTATAAAACGCAAAGGGTATCCTTTTAATTTAGTGAGCACTCTATTATAGAGTGCGTCTAGTCAGCAAAAACTTGTCTTTTAGGCAAACTAATTCATTGGGCTGTACTGTACTATTCCCACTTGCATGCTTTGATCGTTTCTAGAGTCAGCTTAAATATCATCTTTAACATTAAGGTTTTCCATATAGTCTACAGATATTAACTTTACTCTCCCTCTGGAATGATAACTTTATTTGTAGTATTTGAGCTAATTATACATTGTGCAGCCTTCTTATGTGATTATAACTTGCAGAGTTCTCACACAATCCCCAACCCCAAGCTCAAAGTATAGAATTAGAAAACATGCACAATGTGTTATAATCATAAGATATTTTAAGTACTCAATATTTACTTAGATGGTGATTGCACTTAGTGGACTAGTAGAGTTTACGTGATTGAAATGCTTAATTGTCATACAGAAGAATTCATATTTGATAAGTTAGCCAATTCTGAACAACAAAATTCTCAAGAGGAGGAGGGATGAGAACACATTTAGGCAGGAAAAAAAAATACAGAATAAAGAGAATACATACATTGGTGGGAAGCATTTAGTATACAGACAAAAGAGAGATTATGGGAAAAAAAGATGGGATGTGAAGTTGCTTATAGTGGACATGGCAGGGAAAATTCACAAAAATAGAAGAGAAAGCGCCAAACACCTTTCAACCAAAGGGTGAACAATAACATTTCCTGGGAAAGCAGGCTGACATTTACCCAGGAGCTAAGTTCACCGGGGAAGAAGGGACAGGAGAAAGAGATGATGACAACAGGGAGCCCAGGGAAGGAGTGGGAAAAGTGTTGGTCTATGGAGGGGATGCAACTAACGTCACTAAACACAGTGTATAAATCATTGAATGTGAAATTAATGTGCCCTGTAAACATTTATTAAGATCACAATAAAATGTTCAAAAACTAAGAAAATAGAAGAGAGGGGAATAATTCTCAACTCATTTTTTGAAGTCAGCAATATCATGTTAAAAAAACTGGGCTGAGCTCAGGTGGCGTAGTGGTTGTGCGCGGGACTGCGGCCCACTGGGTTGGAGGTTCAAATCCAGCAGCAACGCTGGGCCTCCTACACTCACCACCAGAGGGCAGTGGTGCCCCCAAATCAAACAAACAAATATCATGTTAAAAAATTATAATAACATTACAAAATCAGGAGTGGGGAAGGGGAAACCTCATCATATAGGTAGCTACTATAACGCTCATGGGAATAAATGCAAAAATGCTTATAACATATTGCAAATTTTAATTAACTCATATAAGATAAAATTCACCTACTCCCACCAGGGCAGTGATGCCACACACACAAAAAAAATTCACCATGAGTAGGGTTTTTAAATTAAATCATTTTATTGGGGCTTATACAACTCCCATCACGATCAATACCTACATCAATTGTATGCAGACCACATTTGCACATTTGTTGCCATCATCACCCTCAAAACATCCTCCTTCTACTCATCCTCCTACCCCCGATGAGTAGGGTTTTAAAAAGAATTAAAAGTTGACTTATTATGTAAAGCTAATTCACCATATTAATAAAATTCAAAAATAAAAATCACGTCATCTCAATAGATGATGAAAAAGCAGTAGGTAAAAAACAACATCTATCCATGATTAAAAACAAGAGGAAACTAAAAAACCTCAAAAAATGGAAACAGAAGTGGGCTTCCTTTAAAGGGCATCTTGATAAGCTGCATGAATGAAAAATCTACACCAAAATGATGAAGACTGAATGTTCTATTTCTTATGTGGATCAGTAGCATCTAGGTTTTGATAAAGTTTGTGAGTGCTCACATAAAGTGCAACCATTGATCAGTCTCTCCTCATCCAAAGAAAGAATGCTGAAAACAGAAAAGCATATGCAAAAAGTTTGTCCAGTGAACTAATGGACCATGCAGACATTAGTCTCCCTACCCTGAGACCAGAAAAAACAGATGGTACCCAGCTATCACTATCAATTTGAAAAGGATCACATTAGAAGATACTGGATAAAGTAGAAAAAAATGTGGAACAATATTCAAAGTCATAAAAGAAGCCAGGCTTAAAAGTTAGACCATTAAGACTCTAAGTCTGGAACTGAGCTCACACTGTGGTAGAAAAATCAACCATTTGAGACCAAAAACAAAAGAGAAGCAGTTTACATAATGCTAGAGTTCAGAGTTACAGATGAGGAACGGAAACTGAATGTCACTCAATTCTTTATGGTTATCTCACAACTCATCACATCTTCAGTCATTCGTTTTCTCCTGTGCATTTCCAAGCATTTCAAGGATTACCATGTGGTCAAGAACCAGTGGTAATGAAGAAAGATATCCAAGCTTCCCTGAGGCCATTAGGAAAAAATAAGGCTTCAGGAATTGATGGAATACCAATTAGAATGTTTCAATAAGCTGAGGCAGCACTGGAAGGAGGCACTCATTGCCTATGGCGAGAAATTTGGAAGACAGCTAGGTGGCCAACAGACTAGAAGCGATTTATATTTGCCCATTCTAAAGAAAAGCAACACAAGAGAAGGCAGAAATGATCACATGATATCTTTATATGCAAGTAAATTTTTGTTGAAAATAATTCAAAAGAAGCTGCAACAGTACACAAAGAACTGCCAGAACTTTAAGCTAGATTCAGAAGAGAATGCAGAACCAGGGCTATTAATTGCTGATGTCAGATGGATCCTGGCTGAAAGCAGGGAATACCAGGACTTTTTATTCAGTTATGTGGATCATAACAAACTACAGGCAACATTGTGAAGAATGGCAATTCCAGAACACTTCAGTGTGCTCATGGGGAACCTGTACGGAGAACAAGAGACAGTCATCACACAAAACCAGTAAACACTGTGTGGCTTAAAGTCAGAAACTGTGCGTCAAGGCTACCTTCTTTCACCATACTTATTTAATCTGTTTGCTAAGCAAATAACCTGAGAAACTGTACTGTAAGAAGAACCTGGCATCGGACTGCAGGGAGACTTAACCACCTAATATGCAGGTAACACAGCCTTGCCTGCTGACAGTGAGGAGGACTTTAAAGCCATGGCTGATGAAAATAAAAACCGCAGTGTTCAGTATTGACCGCAACTCATAAAGAAACCCAAAACAAACAAACACGCCCCAAATCCTCAAAACTGGACCAATAGATAGCATTAGGATAAAAGGAGAAAAATTGAATTTGTTAAGGATTTCATCTTTCTTGGATCCCAAACCAATGTTCACGTAAGCAGCAGTGAAGCAATCACAGGATGAATTGTCCTGGGCAAATCTGCTGTGAAAGATCTCTCTGAAGAGTGGAAGAGCAAAGATGTCCCTTTGAGAATTAATACGTACGTGTCTGACCCACGCCATGATAATTCCAATTGCAGAGATCAGTTCCTGAAATAGGACATTACGCTTGGCAGAGTCAGCAAAAAAAGAGAAAGACTTTCTCTACAAGTACACTAACACAATGTCTACCACAAAGAACTCAAACACAACAATTGTGGAAGTGGCACATAACCAGTCAGTGTTTAATCTATTGTACATATGGTCACTATTAGTCAGAATCAACTCAATGGCACTAACATCAATAAAAATTCACCTGGACTACAGCTGAATCTTCAGATTTTGTCATTTTATCAGATTAGACTTCTTGATATTCTTACTAGGTTTTCAGTACTTCTATCTCATCCATTTCTGTGATTTTCTTTCCTTTCCTTTCAAGAAATACAATGAAAATAATGCTTGTTATATATTCCTATCACATTAATATGATAAGTCAATTGGGTTTAATGAACAGAAATATACTTTTTCAGTTTTGGAGTCAAAAAGCCCAAATTTAAGGCACTGGCTGTAAGGAAAGGTCTTCTGTTTACTATGGGTTCTTCTGACTCATGGTAGGCTGCATGTGACGGTATACCTCCTTTATCTACATCTTTTATCTATGCTTGCTTGTTTTACCTGTTTTATTTATATATGAAAAAATGATTAGCCAGTGATACCCCGCCCTAAAAAAGAAGGAAAAATGATTAGCTTAAAATCATTCCCTTATAGTGGCCTCATACCATGAAAACCAAAACCACATTCCCAAGAGGGATTATATCCACAGGTATAGGAATTAGGACTTACAACATATACTTGGGAGGAAAACAATATGTACCAGTCTAAGAAATTTCAGTGAAAAAATAAAAGCCACTAGCCTTTGAAAAATTAATAAAAATTAATTCCCACTTGAAATTATAAAAAACCTTAGTAAGACATCGAATTTCTGGAATTGTAGAGAATAGTTTTAAAATAAATATCCTTTGCAATTTTTACTATTGCTATTTAGCTATCGCTAACGCAAGAAAATACAGATATTTACATATAAAAAAGGGATATATTTAAGAGCAGTTTACAAGCAACTGTAATAGGATGTCGGTTGAGCCCCGGTGGCATAGTGGTTGTACGCGGGACTGTGGCCCATTGGGATGGGGGCTCAATTCCAGCTCCAGAGGAGCAAAGGCTGGGCCTCCTACTCCCACCACCAGAGGGCAGTGATGCCCCCCCAAAAAAAACCAAAAAAAAAGAAATAAGATGTCAAAAACTACATTAAATAGAATTTTTTTTTTTTTTAGGCATCACTGCCCTCAGGTGGTGGGAGTAGAAGGCCCAGCCTTTGCTCCTGGGAGGTGGAATTGGGCCGCAGTCCCGCTCACAACCACTACGCCACCGGGGCTCAGACTAAATAGAATTTTAAAAATAAATACTAATAAGAGAATTTGTTGGACTACAGAATATCTATTCTTTTTGTTTGTTTGTTTTTTGCTTTTTTGGCATCACTGCCCTCTGGTGGTGGGAGTAAGAAGCCCAGCCTTTGCTCCTGTGGAGCCGCTGCTGGAATTGAACCTCCATCCCGGTGGGCCGCAGTCCCACTCACAACCACTACGCCATCAGGGCTCAGCCAGAATATCTATTCTTATTCCCACAGTTCACAGCACAAGAAAATATTCTAAATGCGCTTTGTAAAATTGTTTTTGATGTTGGTAAGTGAAAAAGATTTGAAAAGACTTTAAACAGAAAAAAGTCTCTAAGTTATTTCAGTCTGGAAACAGTTATAACTCACATTTAAAAATCTGTCTGCCTTCTAATAGATATTTTTCAAACTGAAAACCTATGTAAAACGTATATTTCAGTAAATATACTGAAAATAATTAGGCAGAAATTCTGATAAAATATGATTAAAGGACTATGATTATAATATCTAGCTGCCTTGTATGATCTGGACAATCATACAGTGTACAATTTAGATGTTACATTGTTTGTCTATTATAGATAAAATTATGAGATATCGTTTTAATACATGTATTCACTAGGTTTTTGGTGGAGGGAGGATGTTTTGAGAGTGACGATGGCAACAAGTGTGCAACCGTGGCCTGTATACAATGGATGCATGTATGGATCGTGATGGGAGTTGTATGGGCCCCCAACAAAATGATTAAAAAAAAAAAAGGAGGGGGAAGGACGAGCTTATACCAAGGGCTCAAGTAGAAAATATTTGGAAATGAAGATGGCAACATGTGAACAAATATGCTTGATACAAATGATGTATTGAATGATGTATGGGGGCTGTTAGAGCCCCCAATAAAATCATTGGGGAAAAAAAAGAAATATATATTCTTTAATTCTTGTTGTAGTAACTTTGCCACGCTAGTCATTTTAAGTGTACAATTTAATGACATTAATTACATTCACAGTGAGTGCAGCCATTACCACCACCCAATATTTTTCATCACCCAAAATAGAAAATCAGTATCTAATAAGCAATTCCTCCCCCCAGTCCCTACTAGCCATCATTTGACTTCTGTTAGCTGCACTGGATTATTATAAATATATCATAAATATAATACTTCTTGTCCATGTCTGGATTATTTCACTTAGTACTATGTTTTTAAAATTTAGACTATTTTCCTTCAAGAGTAATATGCCATTGTACCTAAATACATTTTGCATAGCATATATTCATTTGTTGATGGACACGAGTTGTTTGGGGTGTGATGAATTTACACAGCTGTGAAAGTAGCTATTTGAGTTCCTGTTTTCAATTTTTTTGATTACATAGCTAGTCTCCATGCCAGGTACTAACTTCCTCAGGGTTTTCTATCTTAAGACCACCTCTACCACGCAGATGATTCAATAAAGTAGAATGTCAACAGGAAAACACTGTCTTATTTAACACAGAGCATTATCGATGTCATGAAATATGTTAGGTAAATTTCTACGATCCTTCAAGTTTGTTGCTCAGGTAGCACATCCGTTTGTGCATAAATTAAAAAGTAGTAGGAACCCTGAATGGTAAAAGAAGGTAAACTGAGAGATGAGTTTAAGATTTGGCAAGCTTATACAAGTCAAAGCTCACATGCAGTATGCTTCTCAAGAACTTCAGGTACCTGAGAATTGAGAAGTACATGGAATCGTAAATATTACATTTTCCCCAATAACACACCTAGCCTACTTGTATCTTTTCACTTGTATCTTTCCACTGTGGCAGTGGAATATGATCCTAAGCCATATGGAAAGAAAAGGGAAATAAGTAGAAAATAGGATTTAACACAGAAGAAATATAATAATGTCTGATTCACTACCTGTCTACATCTTAAAACATAAATTACTTAAAGTCCCTAAACATGAATTCAAGAAAAATATTTTAACTTACACAATCCTCCGACCATCCCAACAAATAAATACAATCATAAAATTTCCAAGGTTCTTGCTCCAATTCTGTCTGATGCTCCCCCTCCTGCCTCCCCTTTTAAACACAGTTGCCACAACACAGTACCTGACAGAGGTTATTCGATATTAAATAAATATTTGTGGAAGAACATTATCATTAACATCCTTAATCACTTACCAAACTGCATTGTTTTATTTAACAATTTCTATAGCAGCATTTTTTTTTGGGGGGTGGGCATCACTGCTCTCCGGTGGTGGGAGTAGGAGGCCCAGCCCCACTGCTGGAATTGAATCTCCGTCCCAGTGGGCCGCAGTCCCGCGCACAACCACTACGCCACCGGGGCTCAGCCCCTATAGCAGCATTTTGACTCACAATTATTTTTTCATTTTAATCTCTGAAGATTGAACTCATCAGGAAGATATTATAGAATAATATATACATAAGTCTCAAGTGTCTTCCAAATTGTTTGAAATAAACAAATTAGGGCTAACCTTGCAGTTATATTATCAAAAAGCCTTTAAAAGTGAAGTTCTATTATTAAGAGGATCAATTCATCTTTGTAAAAATTATTATTAGACATAACCTTTTTTAACTTTCATTTTAAAGGTAAATTAAAATGACATGTGAATGTAAAATGGTATATAGGTTGGTAAATTAAAAATGGTACAGTTGGGACAATTATAAAACTGTCTCAGGGCTGAGCCCTGGTGGCATAGTGGTTGTGTGCAAGACTACAGCCCACAAGGTTGGCGGTTCAAATCCAGCAACAACTCTCCAGGAGCAAGGCTGGGCTACTTACTCCCAGCAGGGCAGTGATGCCAAAAATACATACATACATACATACATAAAACTGTCTCAGAACTTTTTTTTATATAAATTCTAATATTGTGGGAATGAAAATCACTGGATACAGGCAAGTTGCATGCATGTTAAATGTAAGTTTAGTTTAAACAACGTATGAAAATTACACTCAATATTCACTTTCATCGACTTAATTCTACTCATAGCAACATGGTGGAATTGGCCTGTGGTTTTCTTAGATCAGAAGTCTTCACAGAAGTAGAATGCCAGGGCTGAGCCCCGGTGGTGTAGTGGTTGTGCGCGGGACTGCAGCCCACTGGGACAGAGGTTCAATTCCAGCAGTGGGGCTGGCCCTCCTACTCCCACCACTGGAGAGCAGTGATGCCCCCTCCTCCCCCCCCCAAAAAAAAACAAGTAGAATGCCTTGTCTCCCATGGAGCGACTGGTGTTTTTGAAATGCTGACCTTAGGGTTAAGAGCCCTATGCATAACCACTGCACTACCAGCAGTCTGTTCTGAAAATTCCACTAGGAAAGACATTTAGAAAATATTTGTCCTTTTTTGTGAAAAAACAAAACAAAACAAGAAAACTTGAGGTTCTGAGAAACTTAAAAAGACCTATCCAAGGGTCACAAGCCTACTCAGAGGAAAAAAAGACGAAAATTTTGGTATTCTGTTACTATTCTAATAGTTTATCATGATCCAGGAAAACAATAACATTGTGATGAATTTCTTACATTTCAGAGATGTTATGTTTTTCTTCTTCCATATTAATATAAAACACAAATCAAATTGGTATAACTCTACTTGAGACACACCTACTCAAGCACTATACTTTACTTGTATTATTTTGTCCTCTTGATTTTTCCCAGAGTTCACTTATAAAAACAAGAAAATGCTATGATAATTTAGCATTCTAAAAGAGCCTAATATGTTGGGAACAGACACACTTGTTATAAGAGAAATAAGCCACTGGAGAAGCAGGAAAATGTTTTTGAAACTGAATGTAGAACACACACATTATTACTAAAACAAAGTGTTATTTGCTTCACTCTTGCCATTGTTAGTGTGAATTTAGACTCCTGGTTGACCTTACAGAGGTAAACTATCCACCCGAGTGGGAGCAGCTGAGATGCTGTAAAAGAAGCTACAAATAACCTGCTGGGAAATTCAGCAAGCACTATCATTATATCCTGTTTATACTGTCATTTTTCCTATCAGTAGGATATTATTTATACAGACCCCACCCATGAACTTCTTGTTTATTATAGAAACCCTCCAAATCTATAAAAAGAAGCCTCTGCATTTGTTTCTGGAACAAGCACATGTGTTATAATTTTACATCTCAGTACACTTTTTTTTTTAGCTCTCTCTTCTGCTATGCATCACTCGTTCTCATTTTTATCTTCAGGTTGATTTATTTCATTATTTCTCATATTAGAGGTGAATTTAAGCATTTACAAGAATTTAAAGCAAGGCATGGTTCTGACAAAGGTCAACATATAGCCTCCTTCCTGGGGGATGGAAATATAAAAGTGGGTGATGGGAGATGTTGGACAGTATAAGATATAACAAAATAATAATTTTAACTTATCAAGGATTCATGAGGGAGGGAGGAGTGAGGATGGAAGGGCAAAAATGAGGAGCTGATACCAAAGGCTCAAGTAGAAAGCAAGAGTTTTGAGAATGATGATGGCAACAAATGTACAAATGTGCTTGACTTACAATGAATGTACGTATGGATTGTGCCCCCAATAAAATGATTTAAGATAAAAAAAAAACAAAGTCATAGTGGACAACTATTCATATATATAATTTGGTATGGGCATTACTCATAGTCCCTTTATTTTACAAAGTAGTTAGGTGGACATGAAGCGTTCAGGATATACATGTACACTAGGCTCTTTGGGGATGCTAAAGATAAAAGGTCACTACACTTGAGAAGATGCTGAACTGAAAAGAATACTGAACCTCAAAGTTGTGAATTAAATGTAGCTAATTTAAAAAGGAAAAAATGACCAAAGATGTCAGAAGGAAGAGAAACGCAGAGACAATCTTGATAAATAGATATTGATAAGGCTGAGATTGGAAGGAGAAAGACCATAAATGTGAAACATCCCAGTCAGAAGAATCTTGGAAATAGTAAGTGATTGAGTTTACTGAGGAAGTTTACAGAAAACAAGATGTCAATGAAAAAAGTGTGGAAAATAAGTGTCAGTGAAAAAAGTAGTTTCATTGTTTTTGACAATGAAGTACCAAATTAAATATTTACCATCATCAGAGAATAAATGTATGCTGTCGATAAAGAAAAGAACAAGTGAGATGAAGCTGCCATTGGGCTCACAAAATAAATACTTAAATTTTCTTGCTAAATTTAAGGATGACTTATGATGAATAGGAACTCTCACTTTTTTTTTTTGATTGTGTTTTTTGGGCATCACTGCCCTCTGGTGGTGGGAGTAGGAGGCCCAGTCTTTGCTCCCGTGGAGCTGGAATTGAACCTCAATCCCAGTGGGCCACAGTCCCGCGCACAACCACTACACCACTGGGGCTCAACCCCAGAACTCTCATTTTTTTAAGATTAATGTAACTCATTTGGTAAAGATATGTAAACATATATAAATAACATAATGCATTGACTTTCTATTTGGTTTGATTACTTAATGGCAAATATTATTTTTACATTCCCCAAAGAATACAATATGAAATGTATCATGTATATCATACTGATCATATTAAGTCTATTTTAAAATTCACTTAAAGAAATTATACAACAAAATTAATTCACTTCAATTGGAAAATAGTTAAATTATTTGCAATTTGACTGAACCACTTGCTTTGGTAATTTATAAATTTATAAAAATTTGTTATGCTGATATTTGATGTATTATCAAGTATTATAATTATCAAACGCAACATAGGAGCAAAGATGAGTACTCAACAAGAGTGCTATGAATCTAAGTCTACCACAGTCATACAGCTAACATTGAGCAAATCACTTATAAAATTTAGACAACTGTTTGTTTACCTACAAAATAGAAAAAAATTCAAGTTCAAAGAAATTTTTTTGACAATGTTAGAGGGGTTGGCTTTATAAAACGCCATACACATTTTCAAAAATTGACCACATGCAGGGACACAAGTCAAACATAAGTAAATTTAAACACATAGAGATCATTCAGATGTCCTTCTCTGATCACCATGGCATAGAGCTGGAGATTAATAAAAGGACCAGTAGTAAAACAAAGGCAAACAGTTGGAGGATGAATAACGAACTTCTGCGGCATGAATGGGTAATGACCCAGATTAGAAGGGAGATCAAAACATGTCTAGAAATTAATGAGAATGAGAATACTTCCTATCAAAACCTCTGGGACACTGCGAAGGCAGTTATCAGAGGTAGCCTGATTGCAATAGGAGCATATATGAAAAAGGAGGAGAGTCTTATAGCAGACACGCTCTCACAAAAACTCCAACAACAGAGCCAGCAGACTGATCCCTCCATCAGTAAAAGAAAAGAAATAAAAATTAGGGCAGAGTTGAACTACTGGGAAGACAAAAAAACAATGCAAAAGATTAATGCAGCAAAAAGTTGGT
>PVJH01026860.1:0-29491 GCA_004026705.1 Nesogale talazaci
AAAAAAAATGAAAAAACAAATGAAGGAAGAACAAGCTAGAGTAAACAGGGACTGGTGATGCTGTTGTAGTATATTTGATATCAATGATAAATTTCTGATTTGCTTATCATTAAGATTACCTTAGAATCTTCAGCCCAAGGGTTAAATTGTGAAAGGGAATGGCAATTGCCAGTTATGTTAATTTTAAAATAATTCTTCTCTTTTAGATCTTTGCCGCCGTTCACTGTCAGAAGACTCTGTAAGTAGTCCATGGTTGGTAAAACCCCAAATTCACACAGTAATTGAAATTGCGCGTAACAGCAACCTTCCTTGTAGTGTTTGATGGCTGGGATACATGGTGCTTCCCTAAGAGAAATCAAAATAGAAGCTCTTTTGCTCAGTTAATTTATTTATTTAGTTGTTAAAACATGATACTAGCTAGTTAACATTCTTGGACCTTTTACTTTTAATTCATCATAAAAAGATTCATGCTCCACATTTAGAATTTCTTTGAGTATGATTCTGCTCATAGAAATTTTTATCTTTTTTGGGGGGGGGCATCACTGCTCTCCGGTGGTGGGAGTAGGAGGCCCAGCCTTTGCTCCTGGGAGCCGGAATTGAACCTCCATCCCAGTGGGCCGCAGTCCCACGCACAACTACTACGCCACCGGGGCTCAGCCCTTTGTTTTGTTTTTTTTTTTTAAGGTTAAAAAAACAGGCTGAGCCCCAGTGGCATATTGAGTGCAGGACTGCGGCCCACTGGCTTGGTGATTCAAATCCAGCAGCAGCAAAGCTTGGTAGCTCCCACGACCACCAGAGGGCAGTGATGGCCCTCCCCCCCCAAAAAAAAAAAACGAAACACCAAAAAACAAAAACAAAGAATGTATTTTAAAGGGCTGAGCCCCATGGCATAGTGGTTGTACGCGGCATTGTGGCCCACTGGGTTGGAGGTTCAAATCCAGCAGCAAGGCTGGACTTCCTACTCCCACCACCAGAGGGCAGTGATGCCCAAAACAAAAAGCACTGGCTTTTTAGAGAATGCTAATGATTAATAAAAAGTATTTCTGAGTTTGTTGCCACATTCTTTCATAATCTGACTTTTGCTTTGTCTGTTTGAAAGGCTAGAAGGGAAAATTCTTGGTCTTCTTTAATGTTACTTGTTTGTCTTCCATATGTGTGGGTTCGTTGGGAACTGTGTGCATCGTTTTGGAGAATTTACAGAAAAAAAGTTTGTTATCCATTTAGGATGGGACCGAGGAAGACTCACAAGCAGAGCTGGCCATTATTCATGGGCAGATGGCCTATATTCTGCAGCTTCAGGGTCGGACAGAGGAGGCACTGCAGCTTTACAATCAGATAATAAAACTAAAGTACGTTTATTAAAATCTTTTATTGAGAAGAGATTCCTTTGAACAGTTTGTGTCTTTTTTGACCAATATTTGTTGTTCACAGGCCAACAGATGTGGGATTGCTAGCTGTAATTGCAAATAACATAATTACCATTAACAAGGTATGGATTCCGTGCTTTCCTACACTGCATGCAGATTCACCTAATTCTGTCTGCGTTGGGGTCATTTTCTATGGCAGTGAAAGTCCATTTGTAGCAAAGTCATAATGGAGATCCTAATAATAGTCATTTTGGGAAATACTAGTATAAGTAATAAAACTTTTTGTAGTTGTAGATCCTTTAAACCCTTTCCCCCCAGTTTATTGATTTTCTTCTTTCAATTATTTGTATAGCAGAGTATCTCCATTAGAGATAAAAATGTTCTTGAATCAAATTCTGTGCCTGTTTGCAAGTTTCAGATGATTTCTCATCTAGTGAATGTGAATGGAAGCTTTTCTTTCCAGTGGTTATTTTTGAAGTTTAGGTAGGATCATTGTTCTTGCTGACACTCTCTTTCTGGGTGATAAAATATTTCAAGTACGTATGCAGGCAATCTTAATTTTAAAATAATGTTACTAATCAGATTGATCACCATTCGGAACTTTTTTTTTTCTCATGGAAAAACGTCATATTGAGAGTGAAATCTGAGTGAGGTGGAAACATGAACTATGATCCCATCATTTAGGTATACCGTGTGATTTTTCCATCATGTGGTTTAATCCTTCGTCATCTTTTTAGATGCCAGTACTTGCCTCTGAGTTGTAGCAGAGGTGGAGTAATTTGTCTTAGGTCATAGCCAGCGAAGGGTAGAACTTGGTTCCGTTTCCGCTCCTTGATACCCCTCTCCTCCTAAACAGGAATGCATGGGGTCTCCACATATGATGTAATTTATATAAGAAGGAATTGCAAGCACTGGTAGGTTTTAGGTTTCCAAAGTTAATATATCTACGTGCCTGTGCTTATGACCGTGCTTAAAAGCTGTGCATAAGGTTTTCACCGACTTCTTGAATTTCTACTAATGTTGGAATAAAAATTAAGCATATTAAATTTTTTGTGTGTGTACTTTATTCCTCCAGTATTTGGTAAAAGATAAGCTCTCAGCTTGGCAAATTTGAGCTGATTCTAGAAGGAGGAATACAGTTTGAAGTCTAAGCAACAGCATAAGCAAGTGTACAAGTGAAACTATGAGTGGTAGGGGAGAGTGAACAATAGTTTAGAGGGTATGCCCTTTAGCTAGTTAAAAAAAAAGTCCAGGAGAGTCTTGAAAGAAAATTTTTGAACAATAAAGTACAGTGCGAGTAAAGTTGAAGAAAATCAGACATGTATGTTTGTGTGGAGGAACTTCAGAAAGTTCGTGGAAAAATTCAACTTTCATTTTTTCGAATGTCCCCTGAACACATACACACATAATGGTAAATTTGCATTAAAGATATTTTTAAGTCTGTCAAAAAAAACCGTGAAACAACCCTGGTGGAAGGGAGAGGGAAGGGAGGAGCTGATAAAGTTGGCTCAAGTAGAAAGTAAATGTTTATAGGATGGTGATGGCAACGTATGTTCAAGTGTGTGGATTGTTTTAAGAGTTGTGGCCCCCCCCCCCCCATGAAAAGATTTAAAAAAAAACAAAAAACCCTAATACAAACATTTATATATCTTAAAGGACATTGAAGCA
Organism: Nesogale talazaci; assembly: GCA_004026705.1. NCBI lineage: Eukaryota > Metazoa > Chordata > Mammalia > Afrosoricida > Tenrecidae > Nesogale > Nesogale talazaci. Next base: position 3,036 of record PVJH01026860.1, read on the forward strand.
TCCCACCCAGCTAGATATATGCTTGTGCAAGCATTTTCGTCATGTTTGCGTGGAAAAGCTGAATGAGGCCGTGATGCATTAACAAACTTAGTTTCTGAGATTGGTGAATCATGGGTGAAATTTTCTCTTCATCAGGACCAAAATGTCTTTGACTCCAAGAAGAAGGTGAAATTAACCAATGCAGAAGGAGTAGAGTTTAAACTTTCCAAGAAACAACTGCAAGCTATAGAATTTAACAAAGCTTTACTTGCCATGTACACAAACCAGGTAGGTAAGAGATCCACTAGTTCCCGGGCTAAGCCTTTAAGAACTTTGTATATGAGTCTCATCTACTTTTATTTGTAATATATCCTTTGCCTTAAACATGTCTTTGCATTTCCTTCAGATTGCTGTAAATCAGATTTTGCTAAACAAGCAACTTGCCTAACTCTAAAGATGCAGGGCTGATGGCCTTTAAGCAAGAGGAAGTGGAAGTCCTCCCTTTATGTTAGATGATTTTCTCACCACCTGATTTCTCATCTCTTGATTTAAACAAAATAAAAATCATCTGATGTTGAGCATGATTGTAGATTTATGATCCATCTTACGTAATCATGTCAAATTACCAATATTGGATACATTCTTATTTTAACATACATTCTAATAAAATTCCGATTTCATGTTTTTCTAGAGCAGAGGTTTCTGGAAGGGTGAGAGACAATAATATCTTTATTATTCAGAACTGAATGAAGTTGTTAATATGTTAAGAAGATATACATGGACATTTAGGTGAAAATAAGTTAAAATATTTTGTTTAAAAGCAGATGGTTAATTTGGAATTAATTAAGCATATAAATGAGTGTTTAGTCAAACTTGTCCTTTATTAAATAGTTCTAGAACTCATAATGAGTTTAGTAAGTAGGAATTTTTTTTATAGGGAAAATTGGCAGTAGACTTTTTTTTGGGGGGCGCATCACTGCTCTCCGGCAGTGGGAGTAGGAGGCCCAGCCCCACTGCTGGAATTGAACCTCCCTCCCAGTGGGCCGCAGTTCCGCGCACAACCGCTACGCCACCGGGCTCAGCCCAGCAGTAGACTTTATAAGCTATCTTTACCCTAGTTAGTTAGTCACTTGTTATTTTAAAAAAATGATTTCTTTTTTTTGGCCTCCTTTGTCTGTCTTGTTTTTCTTTTTGTCATTTACTGTTTAATTAGTTTATCTTTGTGGGGGAAATGTCTTTTAGGCAGAACAGTGCCGCAAAATATCCTCCAGTTTACAGTCCCAAAGTCCTGAGCATCTCCTGCCTGTCTTAATCCAAGCTGCCCAGCTGTGCCGTGAAAAGCAGCATGTAAAAGCAATAGAATTGCTTCAGGTAAGGCAGTGACCTGACTTTTTAATGAAGACAGTGTTACGCAGTTGCAGCCAGCTTCATGTTTACTATGCTGCAGTGACCAAGTCTTGGATGGGAAAACTAAACCCCTTACAGATTCTAAAGTGCCACTTTGCTTTATTTAGTTCAGTGGTTCTCAAACTGTGGGTTATGACCCCTTTGGGAGTTTGAATGACCCTTCTACAGGTGCCCCCCAATTCATAACAGTAGCAAAATTACAGTATTGAAGTAGCAACGAAAATGATTTTATGATGGGGGGGGGGGGTCACCACAACACGAGGAACTGCTGCATTAAAGGGTCATGGCTTAAGGAAGTTTGAGAACCACTGCTTTAGTTCATTCCTGGATTAGAACTTTGCTATTTTTTGTGGGGGGGGGGCCTCATTGCCCTCTGGTGGTGGGAGTAGAAAGAACTTTGCTGTTTTATGGAGATTTGTATTTTGTGAGTGATTTCAACAAAACCAGACAAATGCTAGTCATTGACAAAACTTGAGGCTGCTGAGTTTTCTGCTTTGTCTCCGGTATGTCATCCTGGACATGGTTCCTTCTTTTTAATAATGCCAACCAGGAAGTCCCACTCCACATTTCCCAACAATTAGGGAGAAACCTACTTGTTCATCAAAGCAGACCGGCAGTTTGACTACACGTTTGATTTGCCTGAGGGAGTTGAGAGGTCGGACACGAAACAATCAAGACCATCCATGTTAACTTAGCAGTGAAGAGGTGCCATTTACAGGAGTGGCTTGCTTTAAAAACAAAACTTTAATTCTATGTCTTATCCTTATTAGTATTTCCCTGCCATTGAAAATTTATAACACAGGTTTAATTAAGCTTTCAGTGAAGTCAAATTTTTGGTCTAAAACCAGAAGCTTAATCTATTAATGCTGGATTTAAATTTTTAGACAACTTAGATCAGTGGGTCAATTAAATGTGATTTTCGTTTCCTCTCAACTAAAATATTTTAGGAATTTTCGGATCAGCACCCAGAAAATGCAGCCGAGATTAAGCTGACCATGGCACAACTGAAAATTTCCCAAGGTATTGTGGCTTGGTTTTAGCATTACCCCAAGGCAATTTTAAGGGAAACTTGTGATGTAGTGATTCTGAAGTGGTTGTGAACTTTGAGTTTTATATTTTTGTATATTGAGTGAAGCATTAGTGCTCTTTCATATGTAAAGCTAGGTTGTGAGTGACCCTCAGATTTGACAGTGGGGAGTAATTTTCAGCGTATGCCTTGTGTCAGCCTAACCCTGTTTCAGAAGACTACACGTGCTCATCCATCCTAAGTAGGGCATGTATAAACATGCTTAGGTGTGAAACCAGGGCTGGCTTTGCCTCTCAAGAGCCCTGGTGGTAGAGTTGGTACAGTTGGGCCCCAGGTCAGCAGGTGGAGCACAGCTGTTGCTCCAAGGAAGATCCAGATTTACAGTCCCAGAAACCCAGGGGGGCAAGCTCTCCTCTGTGCAGCTGTGGTTTGGAATTGGGTTGAGGCCACTGGATTTGATTTGGCTTTGTATTCTGGTTTTCAGGATTTCTTCCCTTTTATTCTTCACTTGGTGGTTGCAAGTTGAACTGTTAACTTCAAGGTCAGCGGTTCGAAACCACCGGCTTCTCCTTAGGAGAAAGATGGGGCTTTCTGTTCCCATAAAGAATTGAAGTCTCTGAAATTGATAGGGGCAGTTTGACCTTGCCCTACAGGGTCGCTGTGAGTCAGCACTGACTCGATGGCAGTGAGTTTAGTTTTTGGTATTCTTCATTTATGCTGTATGAACTGTGTGTGTGAGGGGGAAACGCTAGGAGATTTAATGAGAGAGGTGGTATTCTGAACCAACAGGAACTACATTGTCCAGTATGGTAGCTGCTGTTCACATGTAGCTATTGTGATCTTAATTAAGATAAAAATGTAAAGTTCTCCAGCTGCATTTGCTACATTTCAGAAACTTAGTTACCACGTGTAACTAACTAGTGACTACACCAGGCAGATACAGGGATGTTTCCATCATCACAGAAAGTTGTATTAAACAGCCCTGGTATAGACCACACATTCTCAATAGAGCCAATAATTTGATTTTGGAGGAATGAAAGGAAAAAAAGAAGGAGAGAGCCCTGTGACCTAGGGCCACAGTATAGGAAACAGATGTGTCCTTTCTCTCTGATAGGAAATCCTAAGTGACGTCGGAGTGGTGGGGCTGGCAGTTAGGAGAGAGGTCCGTAAAGACTGCTTGTTCTTGTTGTGCCATTAAGTCGAGTCCCAGCCATAGAACAAACCACTGTCCAGGCCTGGCCCATCTTCACAATTGTTCTGCTTGAACCCATTGTGGTAGCCTTTGGTCCTCAGTCCATCTTGTCAAGTGCCTTACTCTTTCACTGCCCCTCGACTTTACCAAGCATGATGTCCCTTTGCCAGGGACCAGTCTCCACTGACCACGTGTCCAAAGTACAAGAGACAAGGTCCTACTGTCCTCACTTCTAAGGAGCATTCTGGGTGCATGGCCTTCAAGACAGATGTGTCTCAGTGGAGGGATAGTGTAAATGAGGATTACAATTGAAGGACCACCAGTCTCCCAGGCATGCCTTTCTCCCTTTCCTTACTTTGGCTTAGTCTTTTGTTTCCCACCCTTCTTTTGTTGCTCTCCCTCGTAGCAGCTCTCCCTTTGACTGGTTTCAGGTTACTCTCACAGGCAACACTGTGGTGAAATGACTAGAAAGGGCCTGTCCTTTGTTCAGTGTTGGTTTGCCTTTTAGAGACTTCTGAAGGTTTGTTACATTATTGAAGTTTACAATGAGTGGGAAATCAGAATTTAACCCCCTGGTAAACTTCCTATTGGACTAGTGTCTACAGCGCCATTGCCCTGAGGTGTTTCCAAGAAGATCCCCGTGGTAATAATGGCTTTTAGAAGAAAAATACCAGACCCGTTCTAAGGAGCTGGCAATTACAAGCTGTCCTAATTACCCAACTCTCCCAAGATACTGTTCTGCTTCATTCACTCCTCGGTTTCTATTCCCTCATGTCCCTAGGTTCTGTGACTCCTTGCAATGTGGCACAGAAACTCAGGACATTTTGAGGAAATGCCACATGGGATTTGTGGGTAATGTTCAATCCAAATCCGAAGATCAGGCAGAGTCAAGTCAAATACAGAGGCCAGATCTGAAGCCAGAATTGCCCAAAAGTCACAGCACATCTTTTGGCTTCTCTCAAAACGCAGTCAGGAAATAGCGCAGTGGCTTTCCACATGATGTGGATCAGAACTATACAGTGGCCCCAGCCCTGATGCCTCATCCAGCAACCTCAAAGGATGTGTCTTTAATTACTCTCTTGAGAAAAGTAATCTTCCAGGTGTCCCCCAGGAAACAAAGGTTGTGGCCTGTCCACTAAAGCCAGGTCGTAATGCCATCCTAATTCTTGTTCATTAGAATAGCAGCGAGCTGCCTCCAAAAGGGGAATATAGCCCCAGCCTGGAGCACAGAGTGCTAGGAGGTCACGTAAGGAGGTCTGGCTCGGAGGGCCATGCTAACTGACAACAGCTGGCCCCACACCTCCAGGTGCCTGTCTCGAGAAGGAAGAGTAGAGTTCAGCAGACTGGGGCTTGAACTTTGCTCTGGCGGTAGTTCTGCCATTAGCTTTCTTTATGACAGAAGTTACACACAGCATGTTTCTTTTTGGAACCCTATTTCCTTCCCAGTAAAAGGAAATGAACAGAGTAAAGCTTGAATATTAGAGATTTTACAAGATGATGTTTGTTTGCTTTCCTAAGTAGGGAGGCAGAAAGAGAATTCCTTGTTACTTTTTCCCCACAATATACGTCAATAAAACGCTGAATTTCTTTTTATTCTCTTAAGGAAATATTTCCAAAGCATGTCTAATATTGAGAAGCATAGAGGAGTTAAAGCATAAGCCAGGCATGGTAAGTTTGTAATTAAAATATTGCAAGTCTTAAAAAGGAGTGGGAAGTGATAGCCCTTTAGTATTTTGAAGTTTCTGTGTATTTGCTTTAATATCTGTCTGTATTTCCTTCATATATTTGTACAATGTAGGAATAGTAGTTAAAATAACAATTACTATGTGGCGTAAATTTAATTTTATCTGGCCCTCTGTTTTGTATTGCCTTATGTATTCAGATGTGGCTCATTTTACCAATGAAAGCCATCTTCCATAACCTAAGACATCTCGAGGGAATTTCTTAGCTTAAATTTTTATGTCACCCTACATTGCAATTTCTTTTGCGTGAAATCAATTGTGATAATGATTAACAGCTTTCAGTTTTAGTTATTGATAATTCAAGCACCATTGGTTCAGGTCCCTCATGTAGCTGTGAAAGCATCTCTTAGTAGAAACTAGTTCCATAATGGTGATTTGTGTATCTAGTGGGGCTGTTTTATGTTTATGTGTCCTAGTACTGCTGGGCCTTGGCCTTCCATACATATGTCCATGCATTATGGCAGTGCTTCAGAAGAGTCCGAATTAGTCATAATAGTCCAATACTTACACATTAGAATAAAATAAAATATGACTGAAAATCAGTTAATTTCTATTAGCTTTCCGTTCCTTTCAGGGAATATTTATCTCTTTCATCACAAGGTTGATGGATTTATTGACATGGAATTATTTCTTTTTTTTCCCCTTGATCATTTTATTGAGGACTCTTACAGATATTATAATCACAAATCATTTACATCAGGCGAACTTGTACAGATGCAGCCATCATCATTTTCAAAACATTGTCTTTCTACTTGAGTCCTTAGAGTTATTTCTTTTTTTTTTTTTTTTTTTTTGAGTTATTTCTAATAGTCATTTTTTTCTCTGGTTGTGACTTCCCTTTTCCTAATTAATTACTCTGAACAGAAGTTTATCACTTTTCATGAATCCCAGAAAATTCAGCTTTTTGTTGGGTTCTCTTCTGACCTCACTCCTGGTGGTTTTCTTCCTCACTTCAGCCAAATGGGCAGCTTTGCTGTTGCTAATTCTGTCACTCTTAGCATATGTGTCTCATCATTGGAGTTCAGACCCACTGTTCAGTCTCTTCTTATCATGTACTTGAATGTCCCTCAATGGCTTGTGTGTTAGGGTTCTTTTATACAACGAGTGCTAACCGTCCATTACTGTACATAGCATGTGAACTGTTCATGAGCCACCGGTGGACTAACACTGCCACCCGGAGTAGTACTGCTCCAGAACATAGGGTTTCAAACTTATTTGTCCTACCACCCCCTTTTTAGGAAAAAAACTCTATTACCCCCTCCACCCCAGTTCAAAGCTTATGTACGATAGCCCATTATCCAGCATAAAATGTCAGTGTCTGTTTTTGCAACCCACTAGATAGTTCCAATGCTCCCCCAGGGGTGGTCTTGCCCGCTTTGGGAAAGATTGTTGTATCGGAAAATGATATGTTATAGGTAATTGCCTTTGTACTTATAAAATGGGGTTGTTTATGTGGACTTCAGTATTAAAGTTGTGCTCTTTAAAGATGATATTTTCATGATGAATTAAGTATTGAAAAAGAACCTCAGAGCCTTATTTGATATATCTCTAGTGTCTTTTAAAAGTGTTTTCTAGAATTGAATTGATTCATCTATTTGTCCCTTGGCCTGCGTAGGTATCAGCATTAGTGACCATGTACAGCCACGAGGAAGATATTGATAGTGCCATTGAGGTTTTCACACAAGCCATCCAGTGGTATCAAAGTCATCAGGTAAGTAAATGGAGTAAGATGTCAAGATGTTGTTACATAAAAATGAAGAGCTACAAAAAAGACGATAAAAGCCCTTTACTGTCATTGAGATGACTCACACTCCGCGCAGCACTGTAGGTCTGAGTAGATGTACCCTTGAGGTCCCCAACACTGTCAAGAAAGAAGGATGCTGCATATTGTCTCTAGTCAGATCCACTTTTTAGAAGTATGTTGTGTGTGCGCACTGCTGAGTGGATTCCATCCATAGAATCACATAGAATGGCCCCAAAGGATTTCCAAGGCAACAGTCTTTTGGAGCAGATCTTTCCCCGAGGTGGCCATAGGTGGTTTCAAGCAGTTGACCTTTCAGTTAGCAGCCAAACACGCAATCAGCGTACCAAAGGACTTCCTTCTTAATAAAGTTATTATAGTCATTTTAAAAATCCAATAAAGAATGATTGCAACATGTGAAAAAATATTTTCTCAGTTTTTTTTTCTGAAGCTTCTTCATATGTATGTATTGTTTCAAGTGTGCATGCTATATGTGTGCATGATTGTATTCAGGAGCTCATCTGTAGCAGCTAGAAAGGACATGAGCAGGAGAAAATGGAGGAATGATAGGCAATAGAACAATTGCATGTGTGTCTCCTGATAGGACATTTTAATTTTTCCCTATTATATCGACCTATTATCAGTGTCGATGATGATATGGAACTTAAGAGATTTACACATGTCCACTGGTGGCATTTGTGCTATTAGCACTGTTCCCAGCGGCAGAGCATCGGTCCTCTTGGAAGTGCTGTGTCAAATTAGTGTTTGAGGGTTGTGATTTGGGGCAGTATTTCTAGCTGTAGACAACCTGAAAACACACGAGTTGTGTTCCAAATTCATCATTTGGTGGTTACTTGTTATTTGTCTTGCTGCTCTTTCCTTGTTTGTGTGTATGAGTTTGTTTTTATGTTTGCAGGAATACAATAAAACTTACCAACCAGGAATTTAGTGCATAGATACATTTACAGCTCTAATGACTATAAAGTTATGGACTTGGTAAATACATGCCTTAAAATCTTTCCTCCCCCCCCCCCCCTTTCTTTTTAAACTTGTAGCCAAAATCATCTTCTCACTTGTCTTTGATAAGAGAAGCTGCAAACTTCAAACTCAAATATGGGCGGAAGAAGGAGGCAATTAGTGACCTAGAACAGCTGTGGAAGTAAGCGCTGACCCTCAAATGTAGCTAATGTAGAAGTCTTAGTGTTAAGGGTGTTATTTTAATATGGGGAAATGATTGTGCCTTTTTATATTGCTTTCCCCAGTTATATAAACTGTTCAGTAACTTTCTTATTTGTTCTTTTAGACAAAACCCAAAAGATATTCATACTCTGGCACAGCTGATTTCTGCTTACTCACTAGTAGACCCCGAGAAGGCGAAAGCGTATCCTTGCTCTTGTTGTGAGTCTCGTCCGTCCCCTGTGTTGTGACTAGGGCTTTTCCTATTGCGAATGAAAGCAGGCAAGCAAGCAGAAGCTCAGTTCTGAGTACTCAAAGCAAAAATGAGGATTTATGGACTTGCACAAGTACAATGGTAGGTCACCTTGGGGTACAGTTTATTCCAGAACCGGGACGCTGTCTCTATCCCTCTAGGTTCAAGTTCAGTGGACTTTGGGAGGAGAGGAGCTTATTTTATTTGCCCAGTTGCACACGATCTGAAGCGTGCATTCTATTTGACATCTGAGTCACGTCTCTCTGGATCAGTTACTGCTCTGACTGGCTGCTCCTGGCTGACAGGTGTTGTGGCATCTGAGGGGAAGAGGGGGTGCTCAGCAGCCTCAAGGTCTCTCCATGGTCGAGAGAAAGCTTGTGTTTTCTAAGATTGATTGTCATTGTGCAGTGGAGGTTTTATTAAATTACTTCACTGACATGAAGTATGTCACTGGTTTTAGGAATAAGTGACTGGAGTATGGCTCTTTCTTCAGGTTCTTCTTTAAGAAAATGTGGTTATAATTGACATGCTGACCTGGTGATTGGTTATTCTATAGAAGATTTAAATTTTTTTTGCTTTTGATGAAGGACATCTTTTGTCTTTCTATTAATCCCGTATTGTATTGCCAGACGCATGTGCATTATATTCCTGAACGTCTATTCTATCCCAGGCTTAGTAAACACTTGCCCTCGTCAGATAGTATGTCTCTCAAAGTCGATGTCGAGGCTCTTGAAAATTCTCCTGGTGCTACGTACATTCGGAAGAAGGGTGGAAAAGTCGCCGGCGATAATCAACCAAAGGAACAAGGGTAATGGTTTCCATTGTCGTGTGCTCTCAGGCTGAGACCCAAGGGTCCTTTTTCAGAATCTATTTAAAATCCTAGACGGTATAAAAATGCATCCTCGCGGCTGAGCCCCAGTGGCGTAGTGGTTGTGCGCGGGACTGCGGCCCACTGGGATGGAAGTTCGAGGCCAGCTCCACGGAGCAAAGGCTGGGCCTCCTACTCTCACCACCTGAGGGCAATGATGCCAAAAAAAAAAAATGCATCCTCATAAAAATTCCATGTGAATGAAGTTAAAGTCCTCTCTGTTTCTTTTCCCTTCCCTTTGCTGTGTCAGGGAGCCCTGGTGGTTTAGTAGTTATGCCGAAAGGTTGGCAGTTCAAAACCAGCACCTCTTCTGGAGAAAGACAGGGCTTTCTACTCCTATAAAGAAAACTCACAGGGTCACTATGAGTCGGCAGTGAGCTTGGTTTTGCTGTGTCCAGCTTAGATCCCCTCCACCAGCACACCATTAACCTCTACTACTTATTGGGTACCCTTTCAGGTCCTTTTCTTTGTATTCATACCCGGAGGAAATATTTTCTTTAGATTGGTGTGTTTTTTCCTTTTGACCTAAGTGGGCTTATCTTTCACTTCCTGTTTCCAATCTGCTTGCTTTCACTTCACCACAGAGATTACTCCATGCTATTAAATGTAGACATATTCTCTGTACATACCATATATTCCATATGCTGAATGCATCCTACTGTGTTTACTTAGAAGGTCATGATGGTTGGTATTTCTGAATCAGAATTCAGGTGGCTTCTTTTAGAGGAAAGGTTAGCCAGCCTCATAACTTAATAGGAAGCGCGATAAAGCTTTGATGAAATGTGGACCTGTCTAGGATCACGGGGAATCAGAATCAGCTTGTCCACAATGGTTTGAGTTCTTTTTTTTATTTTTACTTTTCTTTTTGATACAAATGTTAGTTTTGAGCTTTTTCATGATGTTCTAATATATATATCCATAGAATATAATATAGAATTTATTTTATACAGTTAAGTTATCTGTTAAATAGTTCATCAAGATTATTTTTACTTTTTAAAGATCATTTTATTGGGGATTCGTACAGCTTTTATAATCATACATCATTTGTAATCAAGCATATTTGTACATATATTGCCATGATTATTTTCTAAACATTTGCTTTCTGCTTTCTATTTGAGCACTTGGTATGAGTTCCTCTTTTTTTCCCCATCTTCCTCCCCCCCCCCCCATGAGCCCTTGATAAATTATAACTTATTATTTTCATATCTTCCCCTCCCTCTTTTCATACTTAGAACAACTGCTGTCCCCCATGATTTCTGTTGTTCCTCTCCCTAGAGTGGGGTGTGGTCACATGTCAATCATTGCAACGGTAGTCCCCCCTCCCACCCACATCTTCCTCCTACCTTTCTGGAATCGCTACTCCCATTTATGTCCTGGAGGGGTTTATCTGACCTGGATTCTGTGTGTTGTGTGTTCTTTACCTGTAGCAGTTTTCATGCTGCAGTCTAGCCGGAAGTGAAACACAGGATGGGGCTCCGGATAATGGGGTGTGTTTGTGTGTGTGTCTGTGTGTGTGTGTGTGTGTGTAAGCCCCAAGGAACCCGAAGAGTAGCATGTGTATCACTTGAACTATACTGCACCTTGGTTGACTCATTCCCCCTGTCTACAGATTGATTTGGGGTCTCTGCTGCAGCCCCTCACATTCTCAGTAATATGTTTTGCTTGTCTGAGTCTTCTGATGTCTGTTACGTGATCCCTTTGACACCTCATGATCATACAGCCTGGTGTGCTTCTTTCATGTGGGCTTGTTGCTTCTCTGCTAGATGGCCAATTTTTGTTTTTTAATATTTATTGGTGATCCCCCCCAAAAAGGCTACAACCATTTTGATATGAATGAGGTGGCTCAGAATGGAGATCCAGAGTTCATTTGTAAACAGTTGGACCTCCCCCTACAGAAGAGTCACAAGGATGGGATGAGCCAGTTAAGAGTACAGTATAGCACTGATGAAACACATCATTTCTCTATTTTGGGGGAGCGGGGGGAGGGAATCACTACCCTCTGATGGGAGTAGGAAGCCCAGCCTTGCTCCTAGAGAGCTGCTGCTGGATTTGAACCGTCAACCCAGTGGGCCGCAGTCCCGCACACAACCACTGTGCCACCCACCAGGTCTCAGCCCGATTTTTTTTGGGGGGTGGGGGGGGGCATCACTGCTCTCCGGTGATGGGAGTAGGAGGCCCAGCCCCACTGCTGGAATTGAACCTCTGTCCCAGTGGGCCGCAGTCCCGCGCACAACCACTACGCGCCACCGGGGCTCAGCCCTCCTTTAGTTCTTGAATGCTTCCTTCCACCCTCCCCCTCCACTGTCATGACCCTAGTTCTACCTTACAAATCTGGTTAGCCCAGAGCATATACACTGGTCCAGATAAGACCTCTCAACAAATGGAATTCAGGACAGATAAATCCTTAGGACCAATTAAAACAAAAAGCTGCTCCCACTCATCACGGTGTTGTCCCTCAGCAGAACTTAAGGTTAGCAGCAGGAGACGGATGGTTCGATTATAATTGCACTGAAGGTGGTGTGCACTGAATATGATTTTGCCAAGTATAGAGAGTGACGATAGAGAGCGTGGCTTTCCCAGGGGGAGAAGGGGAGGGAGCTCAGGAAAGGCTTCATTGGGGGAGGGGATTTTGTTGCCTGAGGAAGATAAAAATCAGTTAAGGTGTGAGTTAAGGCACAGAATACAAAAGAGAGGGGAGCTTTGGGCAAATTTCAAGAATATTTTGGGGGGGGGGCATCACTGCTCTCCGGTGGTGGGAGTAGGAGGCCCAGCCCCACTGCTGGAATTGAACCTCTGTCCCAGTGGGCCGCAGTCCCGTGCACAACCACTACGCCACCGGGGCTCAGCCCTTTCAAGAATATCTGTAATATGATTTGAAAGACCGATTTATAAGACTATTGGAACATTTAGGTGGGAAATGTGGCTCTGAAGTTCTCTTTTGTTCCCTGAAAGAACTTTTTACATTGAGTAACTTGGTAGAATTAATCCTTGCCAAAATTTTTTGCTGTCTCCACTTCTTATTTCAGTTTCATGGTACTCACAGCACATTTTAATAGCTAGAGACGCCACTTTCTGCCATCCTCCTCACCATTACATTTTCCCTGTCGCTGTCAAGAGTGCCTGTCAGCTATTTTGAACGGTTTCCTTGATTTTTGTATGCTTCTTTCATTACCTTTTATTGTCAATGTACTTAATAGAGAATTTACTTTTTAAAAATTAAAAATTCACAAGGTTCAACAAGTTTTAAATAAGAATACAAAGTAAATGAAAAGTCTTCCCCACTGTCCACCAGCCACCTGTCCGTTGTCTTGCATACAGCAGCACTAACAGAGAGCTGGGTGGGATAGTCGATTAGAGTTGAGCTACCAGCTGCAAGGCTAGCCATTCAATCACCAGCATCTCCAAGGGAGAACGAGAGGACTTTCTGCTCTCGTGGGGTTAATCTCAGAAATAGTTGTAGCCTACCCTGTAGGACCTCTGTGAGTCTGCATCAACTCAGTGGTGGTGAGTTTTCTGGGTTTTGTGTTTGTTTGCTTTTGTCTTTTACCAGAGATGTGTATATAAAAGACAAGTAATAGGTGACCAGAGAATGCTAGAGGAGAGTTCTTACTCTTCACTCTGTTGACTTAAACATTTCTGAATCTTGTGAATTTATTAACATTTTAAAAAATCAGTCTATTAGGATTATTCTGTCCTTGGCATGCGCCTTGGTGGCGTAGGTGAGTACACTTCGGTTGCTAACAGCAAGGTCAGCATGTCAAACCCACAAACCACTTTGCTGGACAGATGCTCCCGTAAAGGTACACGACCTCAGAAACCTGAAGATGTTCTTTTGGGACAGAGTTTAGTCATCTATTCTCTTAGGTCTTGCCCAACATAGGATAATGTATTAGCTGTCTGAATAGAATGACATGTGTGCCACATACAAATCAATTTTAGGATGAAACTGTTTATACTGTTTTCTTTACCTTTTGAAAACAATAGTTTTTTTTTTGGGGGGGGGGGCATCACTGCTCTCCGGTGGTGGGAGTAGGAGGCCCAGCCCCACTGCTGGAACTGAACCTCCGTCCCAGTGGGCCGCAGTCCCGCGCACAACCACTACGCCACCAGGGCTCAGCCAACAATAGTTTCTGAAGTGGAATTATTTACACCTGAATGGATATCTAACGAGTTTATTCGTTTTTTTTTTCAAGTTTATTAGTTTTTGACGAGCAGACACTGCCTGTGGAAAGTCTTCATGATAAAATGCCCAGCTTAGTCTTTAGCATATACTAACCCCAGGCCCATCTAGTTGATGCCGACTCCTGGCAATCCTGTGCCTTTCTGAGGCTGTCATCTTTATGGAAATCGAAAGCTTTGTTTTTCTCACTTGGAAGCTGGTGGTTTTGAAGTGCTGACCTTGTCATTAGCAGCCCAGGGAGTGTTCATTGTGCCATCAGGGCTCTATAAAAATTTTATCATGACAGTAATGACTGTTCTTCTCTTAATAGTCAAGGAGATTTGAAAAAGAAGAAGAAGAAAAAGAAGGGTAAGGATTTTTTTTTTAATCTTTAAATTCTTTTCTGCATGATAAAAGCTTGAGTTTAGCCGTATGGATCATAGATTCTTAAACTTAATTGGCCTACTCCCTCCTTATCAGAAAAAAAAAATTATTCTGTATTCCCCTGGAAATTAAGAACTTTTGAACTGTGGCCCACAATCCAGGAAAGTCAGTGTTGGGAACTGCTTTTGCAGCCTCTCATCTTCCAGCAGTAGAGTCCCTGTGGGGAATACTGCCATGGCACTATCTTGAGACGGAGAGACAAGGGTGCTCCAAAAAGTTCATGGGACATTTTCATCATCTTTTAATTCCGTTTTTTCATGAACTTTTTGAAGTCTTCTTGTATTCTTTCAACACCTTTGAACACTGACTTTTGTCTTCACTATAGCTAATATTATAGATCAATATCACTGATAGCACATACCAATAAGAGTTAGCTTAAGATCATCCAACAACAGTTTGAGCAGTACATTGTCTGGGTGCTGCCAGAGTTTTAGACCAGATGCAGAAGAGAGTGGAAAAAGAGATAGCATTGCTTATGTCGGATGATCTTGGCTCAAAGCAGAGTATACCAGAGAAATGTTTACTAATTTTATATTGACTATGCTAAAGCATTCAACTGTGTAGATCATAAACTGTGGATTACCTGGAGAAGAATGGGCATTCCAGAACACTTCATTGAGAACTTGTACGTGGGTCGAGAGGCAGTTGAGGGTAGAGAACAAGTGACTACTAGATGTTTTAGAATCAGGAAAGGTGTGTATCAGGGCTGTATCCTTGCAGGATGCACGTTGTATTTCTTCAACCTGTATGCTGAGCAAGTCATCAAAGATGTTGGCTTATATGAAGAAGAATGCCCTCAGGATGGGAGGAAGTGTTGCTAGCAATTTAGGATATGCAGATGCCACAATTGTCCTTGCTGAATGTGAGCAAGACAAACATTTGCACATGAAGACCAAGGATTGCAACCTTCAATATGGATTACAGCTCAGTGTAATGAAGACCAAAATGCTCACAACTGGACCAATAGGTAGCATCATGATAAGTAGGGAAAAGGTTGAAATTGTCCAGGGTTTTGCTTGATTGGAACCATAATCAGTGTTCATGGAAGCAGCAGTTGAGATCAAAAGCTGTTGTGTTAGGTAACTGCTGCATAAGACCTCTTTGAAGTTTTGAAAAGTAAGAAAGTTACTTTGGGGACAAGGGTGTGCCTGACCCAAGCCATGGTATTTTCCCTTGCCTCATATGCATATGAAAGTTAGACATTGAATAAGAGAGATCAAAGAAGAATTGGCGCATGTGAATTGTGGTGCTGGAGAAGAATCTTCAAAGTACTGTGCACTGCTGACAGGATAACCCAATCTGTTTTGGAAGAAGTAAGCCAGCATGCTCCTTAGAGGCCAGGATGGCCAGACTCGTCTTATATACTTGGGACATGTCAGGAGAGACCAGTTACTGGCGACAGGACATCCTGTTAGGAAGCATAGAGGGGCATTCAAGGAGAAGGCCCTCAACGAGGTGGATTGACACTGGTCACGATCATGGACTCGGGCATTGGGACGATGGTGAGGGTTGCAGAGGAGCCTGCAAGCTGTAGTCCTTTTGCGCACTCCACGGCTGTGGGTTGGAGCTGCTTCCATGGCCCCTAACAACAGCAGCATAGCGAACATCTGATATTGTATGATCCCCTGTTTCAAACTCTTCCAGAGAGAGTGATTTGACCTCCTTATGTACAGAAACATAGATGTGTCAGTGTACACTTACATACGTAGTCGAGATTTTTTAAAAAAAGTTTCCCCGCCCCCGTAATCAAGATTTTTTTAAAGTGAACATATTTGGATAATTCATCATTTTCTCCTTGAGACTTATGAAAAGCACTTTTCCAAATTATTATACTTTTTTTAAACCCAGTGGTATACCGTATTATACTTAGTTGTGTAGGTGTGCTATAATCTTATTTATAGATATTAAAATTGTTTTTATTTTATCTTTATTTTGAAAAACATCAGAAAATATCTTTGCATATCTAATTTTGTAGCTTACATGTTTCTATAGGGTAAATTTCTAGAAATCTTGATTTGTTCTGCCATGTTAAGGCTGTACCGGTTTTTACTTCTACCAGATAGCGTTCCATTATTTCATTAACACTGGTTATTAACTTTCTATATTTGTTACTCTGATAGAATTTTAATTTTTCCCTGTGCTTAATTTTAAGTTGTGAAGCCAACTTCTTTTCACTTGATGAATTTTTTTTTAACTTATCCAAATTATAACTGTGCCCCCTTTCTTCAATAATTTACCCATTGACTTAAAAAACTACCTGTATTAAGGATATTTATTAATCTTCTCTGTTAAATTACATGAAGTTTTATTAGTCTGTTTATTCCTGTTTTCAGTTTGTTTTTTCTGTAAGTTTGTTGTCTTTTACTGAGTGAAAAAAGCAGATTTTTTTCCATTATGACTGGAATATCGTGTCTTGCAACATTGGAAAAAAAAACTTTCCAATTAATTTATTTCAGTTTTAACCTTGTTTCTAGTCACGGGCACATTATGTATGACAGAATTCTCATATCAATTGTTTACACAGGAAAACTACCTAAGAATTATGACCCAAAAGTTACCCCAGATCCAGAAAGATGGTTACCAATGAGAGAACGCTCTTACTACAGAGGAAGGAAAAAGGGTAAAAAGAAGGATCAGATTGGAAAAGGGACCCAGGGAGCAACGGCAGGGGCTTCGTCTGAACTGTAAGTCATTCTCCACAAGTGAGATTACTTAGAAACTATTTCGGCCATTTCTGAGATAGACCCAGTAATTACTGTATACTTGAGTATAAGCCTACCTGAATATCAGCAAGGCAGCTAAATTTAACGCAAAAACAGCATTAAAATGAAAACAGCTTATACACAAGTATATATGGTAGTTAGAATTATTAGTACAGGGCTGAGCCCTGGTGGTGTAAGTGGTGGAGTGCGGGACTGCAGCCCGCTTGGTGGTTCAAATCCAGCGGCGGCTCTCAGGAGCAGCACTGGGTAGCACCCACAACCACCAGAGGCAGTGATGCCCACAAAAAAAAAAAAAAAAAAAGAATTATTAGTACCGAGAGCTTCAAAAAGTTTGTAGGAAGATGTCCACTCTCCTTCAGTATCATTTTTTCCAGAGACTTCTTGAAGCCCCTTCCTGTCCTTACTAAGTATGAAAAGTACAGCCAGCTGTCTTTGCCAAGTACTTCACAATATTGAGAAAAAACGGTATTTCTTGTGTCATTGTGTTGTAAATTCAGTTTGGGATTTCAGGAACATTCTGAAGGAAACTATGTACTGAGATCACATCCAACTAGTTAGTGAAGACTGTAGGTGCACAAATACAAGGGGCCTTTAAAAAGCTATTGATTTTTAAAGCCTCCCCCTTCCCACCGTGTCTGCGTATACAATTTGACTGAAACAGTTTTAAAATGCACCTACATTGTTTCTATATAGTAGGATTATAGGGCATCGAATTTATTTTCTTGTTTTTCAAGCTTTCTAGAAGTTGAGATGTGCCATATGAATGCTTCTAACGACAGTAAAAAATTTTATATTTTTATCCAAAGTAAAAGTGGATAAGGGATTTGGGAACCTACCTTAAAAGGAGTGAAATATGGAAGAGAGATGGTTGGAGGAAAGCAAATGACATGTACGTATGTTTCATATCTGTGTTGTTGGCATATGAATAACCCCAACTTTGCTGATCTCATGATTCCAGGGATGCCAGTAAAACTGTGAGCAGCCCTCCCACCTCCCCCAGACCTGGCAGTGCGGCCACAGTGTCTGCCTCTACAAGTAATATCATCCCCCCACGACATCAGAAGCCTGCAGGGGCGCCGGCAACGAAAAAGAAACAGCAGCAGAAAAAGAAGAAAGGGGGCAAAGGTGGCTGGTGATTCGAACACTCTCGTTGCAGGCTCTTTTTAAACTTGTCTCGGCACCAGGGACATAGAGTAACACAGCGAGAAGCACAGAACTGCGCCCCTCTTCATCCCTACATTTTCTTTACCTTCTTTTCTGGTGCATCAAATAGGAATAGGAAAACCACTTTCATCCAATTTGATGCCTAGTCGGACTGTCCCTCTTGTACCATCTAGCTTTGCACAGAGATTGAACCCACAGAAGAATTGGGTGGAGATCCGCTGTTTCCTTTAACTGTATATGCTGATCTGGTCTTTCTTCAGTTGACAAACAAGGCATGTTATAGATTTTTCCAGGTTTTACTTTGTCAATTAGAATCTGATGAAGATACTTGTACCTGTTCAAATCTCACATTATATCTTGGCAAACTTAAAGTGGAATCTTCTGAGCCTTCCAATTGTCTGCTTAGGAACATCATGGAATAAAAGGGACCTTATTAACACACTGGTGTTTTCACTTCATTAAATGGGTCACCATAGGAAAACCAAAGTCAAACCTTGAAGATTCTGTATTGGAATACTGGAATATGGAATATTTTTCATTGAGTTTTTATTTTTTATGGGGAGGGAAGCCTCAAGAAGTTTGTGGGGAAATGGAATGAAAAGATAATGGAGGGCTGAGCCCCGGTGGCGTAGTGGTTGTGCGCGGGACTGCGGCCCACTGGGACGGAGGTTCAATTCCAGCAGTGGGGCTGGGCCTCCTGCTCCCACCACTGGAGAGCAGTGATGCCCCCCCCCCCCAAAAAAAAAGGTAATGGAATTTTCCCACAAAGTATTTGAAGGCCCTTCATGTATTAATTGGAGCCCCTCTGCACACTCATTATCTTCAGATTTTCATAACATCATGCTAATTTAGCACATTAAACAACTCAAGGGTCCAATGATATAAGAAGTGGAGTCTGGGACCCAAGGTTCTGAGGTCAAATTGGTCTGGACTGTCTCAGAAACAGTAATGACCCTGACAAGAGCATGAACATTGACTTTCTAAGCTGAGAGGAAATCAGTACCAGAGTTCAGTACCTTGCAGTATTAAGACCTAACTGGACTGTATGGCCCAATTAATAGATACTCAAATGACCCATCGTTCCAGTTCTGGGTCTGACCATTCATGAGCCTTCTCAAAGTAATGAGGTATTTTTAGTTATTTCACAGTGTAAATGTGCTCGTCCTTTGCTTACAAGTCACTCTCATTGAACTGCTGTAAAGCATGTTGGGCTGCCCACCCTTGTAGTCATTTTATGCTGCCTAAGACACCATTTAATTTTCACTCATGAGTATTGTCGTGTGATGTAACTGTCCTTATTAATAAAGTGCTGCTGTGTTTGACTCTGAATATACCTACCAAAACTTCTTCAGAGTTTTTATAAAGACTTTTTAGTTGTTAAACTTTAGGGTGAGAAGAGGGTAAAGAAACGTAGTGCTGCTGTTTTTGTTCAGCATAATCATAATTGATGGAGGCCTCTAAAGAAGAAATTCTCTTGAAATAGGAATGATTATTATGGTATAACACTTTTGAACTCTACAGAAGATCTTTTGCTACGAGTAATATATTCTTTATGAAAATATTTCCTATTATAGGACTGAATGTTAATAAATTATGTAGGATTCATTCCATGTCTGTGTTGAAGAATATTCATTTTGCGGTTAACTACTACAGAATGTAAGAGGAAATGTTCTATTATGAAAATATTAAACCAAGGCCCAGTAGGGGAATGTATGGTTCTCTTGTCATTCTCTTGCCAGTCATCACAAAACAACCAAAGCTTCAATTCTAATACAGACATACAAACTGTCAAAAGAAGTAGAAACATTCCCTTTCACTTTGCTCTTGGGCAGATCTTTAGCCAGTAGCACATATACTTGTGTGTGTATACATTTATAAAAACCAATGAATGATACATGCACTCATTGGCACATTAAAAAAAAATCTTAGTGGTGAACATGGATTAAGGTGTCTTGGATGTTGGTGTTCTATAGAGGACTTGCTGGTTGGTACATCCTAAGAATTTTCTTCGAAACTGGGTTTAGAATCCCCCCTGCCCCTCCCAGCAAAATCACAACTATAGGGGTTGAGTGAACCCAGTTTAAACCTAGTATGTTTATAAACAAATTGAGGAATGAACTTATTTAAATTACTAAGAACAGCATTTTTTTTAGGCATCACTGCCCTGGTGGCGGGAGTAGGAGGCCCAGCCTTTGTTCCTGTGAGCGGGAATTGAACCTCTATCCCAGTGGGCCGTAGTCCCGCGCACAACCACTACGCCACCGGGGCTCGGCCTAGAACAGCATTTTTTTTTGGGGGGGGGGGCATCACTGCCTTCCGGTGGTGGGAGTAGGAGGCCCAGCCCCACTGCTGGAATTGAACCTCCGTCCCAGAGGGCCGCAGTCCCGCGCACAACCACGACGCCACCGGGGCTCAGCCTAGAACAGCGTTTTTAAGACGAATGTTAGCCTAGAAAACTGCACCCAATCCTTCTGGAACCAGCTATTCACTCGTTTCTTGCAAATGTATTTCATATGTAGATTTGATAAAGGGAAATCAGTTTATTGCATTAGTTAATTTGTTGAGTTTGAAATATGCAGAGAGTTCAATATAATAAAAGAGCCATTCGTACTCTCATTTTAAAGAAATGTTTGCTGAAGCTCTACTTCGGGCAAATTTCTATTTAGTTGGAGCTTTAATATCAGCTATTAACAGCCAGGATCCTGGTAGACAACTAATTTAATCTCCAGGGATTTTCGGTTTTGTTTTGTTTTCAATGGGCAATGCCCCTGGGGTTCTTAATCCTGGATAGCCGCCGAGCATGACAGCTGTGAGGATGTGGGCCAGGCCAGTATGGCAGTGAACACAGGGTGCTGAGGCCCCACCCCCACCCCCACCCCCCGAATAGCAAGCAGCCACGATGTGGAAGTACCACGGACTGCCCCAAGAACCAACCCATCTGTCGTGCAAGAAGTAGCATGCTCCTTAGCGGTTGGCCTTCATACTTTGGACATGTCGGGAGAGACTAGTTCCTGGAGAAGGGCGTCATGCTTAGTCGAGGGGCATCGAGAAAGAGGAAGGATGGCTCGTGACGGGGCAGTGTGCCCCTTTACTGTACACAGGGTCGCACTGGGGCACAGACAGACCCATGGCACCTCTCACGCCAGCCGGCCGGGCAGATGCACGGTTCGTTTGCGCAGCTAGTGGCCGGCCCTGGTGGGAAGGCGGGGCTTTGTCCGTGCCAACTCAGCATTGGCACCGCGGGCGGGCGCGTTGGCCGCACCGGGGCTGGCTGGGTGGGCGGGGTGTGAAGGCCGAGAGGCAGAACGCGAAATGGAGCTAGCTCTCGGAACCGGCCCGCTCGGGGAGCGTGCTCGCGCGGCCTGCGGGATGGGGACGCCCTGGGGACACTTCCGCCGGGCGCGCGGCAGGTCCCGCGGGGCAGGGCTCGCCCAGCTGAGCGGCGCCCGCCCTCCCCGCGCAGCCTCTCCGACGGCGGACCGGGCGAGCGGGCAGCGCGCGGCCGAGCGCCATGCCGGGCGGCAGCCTGCGCGCCCTGGGGCTGGCGGCGGCCACCGCGGGTGTCGTCTACGCCGCGTGGACCTACGTCTGCGCCCGGGGCCGGCCGCGGGGGCCACACCTGCGGGCACCGGGGGCGGCGGCATCTGCGCGCGGGCGCGCGGACGACAGGGAGCGGGAGGCCCAGGCGGAGGGGATGGAGTCGACGAAGCCGAGGAAGAGCCTGGACAAGGGCAAGGTGCCCGAGAAGGAGCCCGCGCGGGACAAGCGCAAGGACTCGTTGGTGCGCCGGAAGGGCTCGGAGGAGAAAGCCAAGGTCCGAGAGAAGGAGAGCCGCAAAGGGAAAGAGGAGAAGAGAAAGGGGTCCCAGGAGGAGCCGAAGGTGCGGGAGAGCAAAGAGGACGTGACCGAGCCGGGGAGGGAGAAGGCGCCGAGCCAGGAAAACCAGGAGGAAGCGAGTCACGGCGTCCTGACCAAGCCCCCCGTCGGGCCGTCGGTAAGAGAACGCGCGCCCGCCCCCCGCCCCCCCGCCCCAAGACCAAGGTCCCCCGGCTGGGCTGGGCTTTGTTACGCCCTGCCCTCCCCACCGCCTTAGCGGACATTTTGCCCCAGGATGGCGGGGGTGGGGGGGTGGGAGAGGGAGGGATGAGCCAATGTTCGAAGGGCCCATTTGCGCCCCCCCCCCGGCCCCCGCGGGCGCCCACGCCCTCGGCGTTCGGGAAAAAGAAATCGTAGTGATCACAAGTACGCCAGGAAGGACCTTTGCCCTGCCCTTATGACACTCTCCCGATCGCCCGACAACCGTAGACAATGGCTCCAACCTGACTCCGACTGGAACGGGTTGTCGGGGGTCTGTTCGGCCGCGCCCCCCCGGATTATTTCTACTGGTTCTCCTCCAGGGCCCTGTCCTTGCTGCTGCCAGACTGTCAGGGCCACCCCCCACCCCTGGGCAGCCGGTCGCGACATTTTAAGCGAGAGGGCTCAGAAAGCAGCCGTGGTTGGGGTCCGTGAAGGTCTGTGTTCCCAGAATTCCTGGACTGTCTCCGCGGACCCCATCTGCGCTCTAGTTCTGAGCCATTCCAATGACGAAAGGATCCTAGATTCCAAACAGACGGCGTCGTCGTCGATCCGTTCGTGGTTTTTTATTTTGTTTTTGTTTTGATTTTGGTGGCAGCGGTGGGATCCGTTTGTGGTTAAAGGAACAAACCGTACCAAGAAAGAGGGTGCTCAGAATCACACTTTGTGTCTGAACACACCGCGTTTGCAGTACTGGCAGGTTTCCTGGTGGGAGCGATGCGTATCACGAGGGTGTCTATGACAGTAAGCATAAGCCCAATGTCAAGCATTTGAGGGCCCTCAGAGCCACTTAGAAGCCGCATGGGGCGTGGCCTGGGCCTTGGGAGCGGTTTCTACTCCCCGGGCTTCACAGGCTCTGTGGGAGGAGCCGGGGCAGTGGTTGCACGTTGTGATCTCAAGAGTGGGGGTGGGGGGAGACAGGAGAGGGGAGACAGGGCTTTGTACTCCTGTAAACTGGTATGCCTCAGACACTCATCTATCCTGTTTAGAGGGATCCTGTGAATCAGCATCAATTTGATGACCGTGAGTTTGCCTTTTTTCTTTTAAGTGGGCTCTAAATTGAGCTGCTAACCATAAGGTGAGAGGTTTGAACCCCCTTTGCCCGGCAGCATCTCTGAAGAAAGCTGAGGCTGTCTGCTCCCAGTAAAGATGTGGTCTCTGAAATGCATCGGAGGCAGTTTGTCTCTGTCTTTAAGGGGCCTAGGAGTCAGAATCAATTGGATGATGAGTTTGGGTTTTGGAAAAATGGCACGGTTGTTAAAGCCGCTGTTAAGGGACAGTTGGCGCTTCCAATCCACCCCGCTCTCCTGTGGCAAGAAGCTGCTGTAAAGATATAAATCCTTGGAACTCTCAGGAGGAAGTTCTACTCTGCCCTATAGTGTCTCTCTGAGCGGCAATTGACACAGGACAACAGACTTTGGAAGATGTCAATTTAGTCACCATTGAACATCATTCTTTCATGTACGTAGATTATGGCTCTCAGTAACCCTATCTAGTTTCTTTATGGGAGCAGAGGACCTTCTAGTTCTCTCTCAAAACAGCCGATGTATTCGTATCTACAAACTTCGTCCTTAGCAGTTCAATGCTTACCACAACTGACAACTACAGCAGCCCTCCCCCCACCTCCCCACCCCCTTCACTGCCATGGAATCAATGTTGGCTCCCAGAGAACTGCCCCTGTGGGTTCTGAGACTGTAACTCGTTAGAAGACTAGAAAGACTTGTTTCTCTCCTCAGAGGAGCTGTATAGCATTAAAAAAACAAGCAGGAGATAGATGAAACATTCTAAAGCTATTTAGGATGATGACTTTTTCCCTGGAGAAACCCAATCTCAGTCTAACGTCCACATTCAATGCCCAAGCAGAACCAGCAGCAATGTGTAAGCTTGGTGCTATTTGGGAATCAGGGCTACCACTGCCAGCGAGGTGGAGCAGTGTGGGTCTGCTCTGCCCACACGGTACTGCCTAAGGCCTAAAGGTCATGAGTACACACATGTCGGTCCCCATCCCTCCACCTTGATGGATGGCCGCCAGGTTGATCGCCATTTGCGTTCGCTTATTCAAGACAATTCCTAACTTGTTTAATAGGCTGTCTGGAAAAGAGAATTGATTTTCTGTGAGTCAGTCAGGCCGGATTGTTGCTTGCTTATTAGTTCTGAAGGTTTTGCATTCTCATGCTCTCTTTAGACCCTGCTTACCCCTCAGTCAAGGCTGGTAGTAACATTTCGAAGGTGGGCCTGCTGTAGGACTACGTCTTTCCAAAGTTTATCTCTGGTTCATCAGCTTCCAAAATAAATACACATGTGTCCTTGGAACGGGTTGCACAATTTTTGCAATTTTATCCTGATCCTTTAGTTATGTTGATAGTGTTAGTGGCCCCAAGTCGGTTCTGACACAGAACGACCCTTTATGTACAACCAGGCCCTGCGCCATCTTCACAGGGGTTCCGAGGTGTGAGCCCATTGGTGCAGCCACTCTGCCCATCCCTCTCCTTGAGGACCTTCCTCGTTTTCACTGCCCCTCTTCTTTACCAGGCATGATGTCCACTGCCAGGACCTGCTTTTTCCTGATAAAGTGTCCGAAGTGCATGAGACCTAGTCTGCCCATGCCTACCTCTAAAGAGCATTCTGGCTGTACTTCTTCCAAGACAGATTAGTTTGTTCTTTTTTGGGGGGGTGGGGGGACATCACTGCCCTGGTGGGAGTAGGAAGCCTAGTCTTGCTGTTGCTGCTGCTGGGTTTGAACCACCAACCTTGTGGCCTAGACTCCCACACACAACCACTACGCCACCGGGGCTCAGCCCTTGCTTGCTCTTTTGACAGTCCAGGGTATTTTCAATATTCTTCCCCATCTGCATGGATTCGGACCTCTTTGGCTTGGGGTCAGGTGCCTCGTTGTCATCCAAGGAACCGCCTTGCTTTTCAACACTTTCGAAAGAGAGCTTCTGCAGCAGATTTCCCCAACAATGCAATACTTCGTTTGGTCTCTTGACTCCCACTTCCATGAATATCAAGCCGACCCAAGCAAGATGGAAAGGCTTGACAACTCCTAAGCTCACAGAGCAAAGGGAAGTCTGAGAATTTGCCCTGCCCCTGTGACACTGCCCCCAAATCCTGATCCAAAGTCTTTATCAGAGACAGAAGCTGTAAGATGAACATATAACTTTGAAAGCTAGATTGATACAGGTTATCCTAATGAGAAGTTTTTAACAGTGGTTTCGTTTTTGTCATTGAGAATGTGCAGACAGAACATAGAGCAAATCAACCATTTTCCCCACGGGGAGCTCATGGACAATTGCATTCTTGGGGCTGTACAATCATTCTTGTCCTTCTTTTCCAAGTTCTTCCTCTCTATTTACACTGGCGCCCAGCCCCATAAGTTTCCTAGCTCATCTTTCAAGTTACTGTTTGACAACAGTAATTCATATTTTAAAAAGGACACAATGTTCAAGGAAGAAATTCTTTACTAGTTCAACGGCCCTTTGGCAATTAAAAACATTTGTATAGTAGCCCATAAATCAGTATAATGTGTAGATACTTGCTTTTGCAGTGGCCCCTTGATCGGTTCTTGGGCCCCAAGGATAAGTTTTCCCCCCCAGGAAAACACTGGCTTAAGGTTTCAAGTTGAACTCAGGACAATAGTTTCAGGGATGAATCCACTTTTATGGCTCCAAAAAGCCTATAGTCTATGGGAACTTGAAGTTCTGTTTAGCATTTCTCCTTTTATGATCAACATTCCTCTTTAGAATCTTTGATCAGAACGTTCAGTAATGGTAATAGTAATAGTCAGACACCATCCAATTCTTCTGGTCACATGACAAAAGGGAGCAGTTGTCCATGGTAGCAAATAGCCATCCACTCCGTTTCCTTCTCCTATTTGGGACTCCTCTTCTTCCTCTCTTGCTAGATGGTCATTTGCAAGGTTCTAAGCCTCCAGACACGTCACAATACAGTGCCACGGACCAGAAGATAGAGCAGAAGCATTAGCATGATTGTTAGGCCGATTTTATGATTGGGTTCTTAGATGTAGTCTAATTAGATTGTTAGACTTTGAAATCTAAACTTGTAAACAAAGCAATCATATCCCATAAGGTGTTTGGTTCATCTAAGCAACCTCAGCATCTCTCTCTCTCTCTCTCTCTCTCTCTCTCTCTCTCTCTCTCTCTCTCCCTGTCATTGTTGTGAAGTTCTGTTCTAGTTTACAGGTCTGTGAGCATTGTTGGATCCTCCCACAGTGCTCTGGGAGACAGAAATAAGGGAAACACCCAAAGTCCTGCCCTTTAGGCGTCTATTGATAATACTGGTTTACTGGTTGATCTTTTGTTTTGCAGGAGAAAAACAAGCAGATCATCGTGCTGGGTCTAGATGGAGCAGGAAAAACCAGCGTCCTCCACTCTCTAGCTTCAAACAAAGTCCAGCACAGCGTGGCCCCCACCCAAGGTTTCAATGCGGTGTGCATCAACACTCAAGACGGACAAATGGAGTTCCTGGAGAGTAAGCCTGCGCCCTC
>PVJH01026861.1:0-29495 GCA_004026705.1 Nesogale talazaci
GTTATTGGTCATTTGCACCATTTCTCTGTCACTTTATCATACTGTGCTGGCCTGTGTCTTGCTGAAAACTAGGTTGCTGCTATTTATCTCAAACGCCAGCCGCTTCAATGGAGCTTCCAGACTAAGAACAGACTGAGGAGAAGGAATCAACTGTCCACTCTGGAGGAAGTAGCTGCTGAAAACCTTATGCATAGCAATGAAACAGATATTGAAGGCCTAGTGACTGGAGATAGAACATTGCTAAAGATAATACTAGAGGTTGGCCTCACTGGATATGAAGTCACTTGCGATATGAAATATCACTGCCTTCTCAAAATAGAGGTGACCGTTCCTTGTGCTGTGAACAGCGTGAAGTCTCTAGGATCTTCAATTGCTGATTGGGACACAGCTGGAGAAGAGAAGAAACAAGTATAAACATCAAATAATAATCAGAACTTGGAATGGAATGGGATGTATAGAGATTGACATCCTTTCCATTACTCAGCTAAAATTGGCTGACATTGGCTATTTTGAATTTAACACCACCATACGGTTTACTATGCTGTGAATGAAACAATCAAGAGGAATGGCATTTCATTCATTGTCAAAAAGGACATTTCAAGGTCTATCTTGAAGTACGATGCTATCCACGATAGGATTATATATGCATATAAGGAAATAAAATCAATACAATTTTTACACAGATTTATGCACTAAGGAAATTCTCTTAAAAAAAAACTCACTGCCATTGGTTCGTTGCTGACACCTAGTAACCTGCCGTGGGTTTCTAAGACTCTAACCTTTTAACGGAGTGGAAAGCCCAGTCTCTCTCCCAGGGGGCTCCTGGTGGTTTCGAACTGCTGTCTATTTGGATCACAGCCCAATCAGAACCGCAATATCTCCAGGACTCCTAATCAGGAAGCCTAGTGGTGAAGAACTTGAAGAATGCTACCAATGTGTTCAATCTGAAATAGATCAAACAGGCAATCAAGATGCCTTGGAAATTATTGGCAGTTGGAATTCAAAAGTTGGAAATGAAGAAAGAACAATAGCTGGAAAATGCAGTCTTGGAATGTCCAGAAATGAAGCTGGATTTTGCATGATAGAGTTTTACAAGACTTACCATTTGTCATGACAAATCCCTTTTTTCAACAATACACATGGGCTTCTCTAAAGAAATACACAGAAATCAAATTGACTACATCTATGAGAAGAGATGCTGAACTTCTACATCAAAAGCATTTTTACCTTCTGTCCAATAATGCTCTCAGATGATTCAAAACTCTGACACAGTATTTACTGTTCTTATTAGCTTGAACCTTGAGCCTCCAAATTGAGTGGATGTAATGAATACTTTTCATTGTTTCTTCCACATTTTGATAACCAATTTCAGACTCAAAGTTGGTCACTTCTTAAATAACTATAACTGCCACTCTATCTTAATGCCTTTTAAAGGAGACATAATGTCTCAGACATATATACATTATATATGTATATATACACATATATACATTCCTTCCTCATATATATATATATATATATATATATATTCTTTCCTGGAGAGAAGCAGCTATGCCCTTGACCTTTTCTTTCAAAGCCTTTGCTCACATTTGGGTTATTTTCTTATTTGCTTAATACTCTATTAAAATATAATTCTCTTGATATTTTGTGGCTCACACTGAATTAGCTACTTCATGAAATTTAAAGTATTGTAATTGGCCTCTGAGTTTCATTCCAGTGAAATTCATACTTGGCATCTCCACCCTGTCATGTGATTTCAGGTGGTATTTTGCTTCTCCTTTTTGAATATATGATTACAGTGCATCTTTATAAAAGGAACACTGACTTCAGAAGTTTCTTTATTTTCCCATCCCTCTCAGCTCTTACAGCTGGTAAAGAAGGCACAGTAGAGAAAGGCGCACTATTTGTCCCTTTCTTTCCCATAATTTTTCACATTCTTGCCTAGTGTTCTCTCTTATTTCCATGAGAGAAATTGGAAGAAAATTCCAATATCTCAGCTGGATCCTGTTTTCTTCATATACTTGGGAGCTGGCAGACTCTTGAGACATAATCTCACGCTCGATGGGGTTGCCTTCTCTGATGGACTCAGAGTTCAGCACTATTATTCCTGCCTCTCATCATCGAGCCTCTGTGCCCCTGGCCCTTCCGTGACACCTTGAACAGACTTTATACTCACCATTTCATTTTTCTCCAGTTTCCTATGGTTTTCTCTTCACTGAGGTTGACTGCAGTGTCCCCGTCAGCTATTCACTCTGCTGATCAATGTGCTTCTCTATCTAGGAAGACCACCACTTGATTTGAATAATCAAATTTTACTAGAATTGGTGGGGAATAGACCTTCAGAAATTCACACTCACTATGTATGGTTTCCTGTATTTGAGGACTGCTAGCAGGTAAGAATAGATTAAATGGTGTGACTTATTTTAATCATGTGCGAATACCATAGTGTTAATAGAGCATAGAGTTTTCATTATTTGTGGAGTTTATCTCCTTTTATCCCAAAGTTAGGAATCTAAGGAGCACTGGTGGTGAAGTATTTTGGGCTGCAAATGACAAGCATGCTGGTTCAAATCTATCAACTTCTCCAAGAGACAAAGATGAGACTCCCAGCTCCGCCAAACATCATGAAACATGAGAGAGGAGAGTGAAATTAAATCAACCCTAGTGGTTACATTGTGGAGCCCTGATGGAGTAGTGGTGACCCGCTGGGCTGCTAACATCAGTGTCATTAGGTGGAAGCTACCAGCCCCTTGTCTCAGAAACCCATGTGGTCAGTTTTACCCTATGGGCTTCTTATGAGTCAGAATTGCTTGATGGCAGTGAGTCTTTTTGAGAGCTGCTATGAAGTGAAAATTATTACAACATGAAGTAAGAGCAGTTATGATATGATTTCATGCGTGCTGCTTGCTTTCTCCTTTGGGCATTTCAGAAAAGTTAAAGCTGATAGAAAATGTAAAAATTCTGTGTTTTCTTTATAGCAACGTTTTACTTTTTCTTAGTCACGAGACACCTTGGAATTTTTTTCTTGATTTTTACCTTCTGCCTTGAAGGGTCCATGGGAAATAGATTCCTAGAGGTTCACTCTCATTAGGGCCTTTTATATATTTGAGACCTGCTGTCAGACAATAATATATTTAAATGGGATTATATCCTCTTTCTCAACCATATGTCCCTCTTGGAAATTCCTTTACTGAATCAGAGTCCCCTGCCTCTGCTTGCTGCTGCCTCTGTTGCCTTTTTCCAACATGAGAAAGGTCAGAAAGGAAGAAAGGTTAGAAAGACCATTCTTCAAGCTCAAGGGGAGCTCCAATTGAGTCTATTGCTAACCTGCCCCATCACTGACTCTATGTTGAAAATATGGACATTTGGAATCTACATTTGTTCCACAGTGGGATGGAAGCCAGAAAAATATGTTTTCTTTCTTTGTGCTTTTTACCTTCCATTAAGTATGGAGAGAAAGAAATGTTACATCAGTTTAAAAGTGAAGAATTGGAAGCAAAGCATCATTATGTGTTTGGCTATAGGCCATGAAAAAAATCAAGGATGCACCTGAGCCTACACTTCACACTTCTGACAAACCATCCTGGCTGATTCTTTTTTGTATAAACTACCTCTCCCAAGCACTCATTCTTGATCAGAGGTCATATGATTTCATGCAAAAATAAGCTGCACTAAAAATATTCTAAGCATGTAGTTTATTGCCCATTACTGAGCTGATGCATTTATCTAATCTTTATATTCAGAGCTCTGAATTCATTGTGTTTTGCTAGAATAATATTCTGGGGCTTTGTGGTGGATATTATGCAATACCACTTTACAGGCTTGTGCTCTGCCAATTTTTTAGAGTAAGCTTAATTATGCAAATCAACCTGATAATAGATTATTCATTTAAAGCCATGCCTAATTATTTATATTTTATGTATGACCCCAATGACTTGGACAGAAGCTCAGTAACAGCTCATCTCATAGCTAGCGAGGGAATGAAGAAATGGATGTAATTGGAAGAAATTGGATGTAATTCCACTGCAGGTCAACTGCTCTGATGGGCATCAAACTGCTTCAGGGAAAGTCACATTTGAGATAAGGCCAATGATTTCTAGGAAAAATGCCAGTTGTCACTGTCTATCTGTTGGCAGACTGAGGGACTGAAGGAGCAGTGACACTTAGGGGCAGAGAGGAAATTGTTTGAAATTACGAAGTGGAGGTGAATGGGCAAGAAATCTGTAGTGCTATTTTCACTGTTCCCAAACTATCATAGAGAGTCAGATGAAGCAGAAAGCCAGATAATATCCTGATTGCTGAACCTCTTTGTTTACTCTCATGGCCTTCTTCAGGATGCACTTGAGTTAATAAGTCCATAGAGTTTTTCCCCCCTAAGTTTTTATGAAAGTCTCCTGGTGACTCTGGGGGGTGGGCACTGGGCAGCTAACTGTAAGGGTGGTGAATCAAACCCACCAGCTCCTCCATGGGAGTGATGACACTTCCTGCTCCCATGCACATTTAGAGTTTCTGAAACATATATAGGATCACTCTGAGTGTGAATGGAGTTGATGGCTCCCAAAATGGTGCCCATCAAGTCAATTCTGATTGATAGAGGCCCTAAAGGGTTCTGAAATGATCAATCTTTATTGCAATAGAAAGCCTAATATTTTTCCAGTTTCATGTAGCAACCCAAGACATAACCCACGACACCACCATGACACGTAGCTGATTTGATGACAGTGGTATTTAAGTTAATGTGTAAGTTGGTTTTCCATTTCTTGCAACTGAGCGAGGGATGGCAAATTCATGACTGAAATGCCAAGAGACAGGAAACCTCAGTGAAGTCATAAGAAAAGGCAGCGACATCTTGAGTATCCACATTGATTTTGTTGGGCATTATCATTAACTGCTGGTTGCTGTTTTTAACCAACTTGATTCTGACTCATGGCAACTTCATGTTTTATAGTTCTGCTTCATGTAATAAAGTCCTGCTTTATTGACTTTCAAAGCTGTGACTTTTCTGAAGAAGATTGGTTGGTTTTTTTCTTTAAAGGAGTCTCGGGGTTGGTTTGAACCACCAACTGTTTGGCTAATATTCTTAACCATGTCAATCATTTTTCATGTTTAACTGGGTCTAATGATTCTTCAAAAATCAAAGAATCTTGGAAAATATAAAAGCTGTTACTTAAGTCATATTTAAGAGCAGTGCTTTGATAGAATTTCTGATGTCAGAGACAAAAAGGTCAAGGACATAGTAACTAACAGATGAGAGATCAACTAAAATTTAAAGAGAGTTGCATTGTCACAGAAATTCCAAATGGTGGCCTATAGTTGTTCAACATACAAGGCCTTTTCCACAGCTCTACACGTATCAATAGGAAGCAGTTAAAGTGTGTAACACCAAGAAAGATCATACCTACTTCTGTCATGGGTGAGTCACGGATCGTGCTTTGGGTGGAGGCTCAATGGGAAGCATAGCATTTTGAACTGCCGATGAAGGTATTCTCAGAGAGGAAAAACTAATTCATCAAAGGACCAAGAAAGTGAGTTCTTATCATCTGGTTCAGCAATATGCTGTAGAACAGAGATAGCTCATTTTAATTTTCTTTCTGTACTTTCCACATGGGAGTGTTTATTGCAGAGATTGTATACTATTCCAAAATTTTATATCAGCTATGTTGAGATATTTAAATTTGTCATTTGATAAGAATATCATACCAGCCATAGTGTTATTATTGTTAGCTGCTGTCAAGTTGATTCCAAAGCACAGAGGACCAATGTGATAGAGTGGAATTTCCATAGAGTGTGAAGTCAATTGACAAGCCTTTTCCTGCAGGGTCACTTGATGGGTCTCAGCTATAAACATTTTGGTTAGCACCAACAGGACAATTTCCTTGGCCTTGACCCACACATTTTGGCTAAAATAATTTCCTAGGACTGTAATCTATACTGTGGGGGAAGGGGCTTCTTTTCTGCTTGGTTTGTCTAGTTAGGTGGATGTGGTTAAGAAAGAACAAAAGCCAAAACCAAACTCATTGCCATTGAGTCAACGCCGATTGAAAATGACACGATGGGTGGTGAGTTTCTGAGACTAGAAGAGTAGAAGGCTCCATCTTTTTCCTTTGGACTGACCGTTGATTTTAATCTCCATACTTTCAGTTAGCAGTGCAATGTGCAATCATTATGCCACTAGGATTCCTATAAGGTGAAGGGAGAAGACAGGTTATAAAAGTAGATTGAGTCCATTGAGGGAGAGCATGGTTTATGTCTCCACAGGAAAGGGAGAGAGGGAGCAGATTTCATTTCGGTGCACCAATCCTTGCAGGTGGCCCACTGGCAAGGAGCAGTTCACTAACAGAGAAGATTGCCACCCCTACCATAGCTCTAGTTGTGTCATCCCCCTCCCTAGAAGACAGCAGTGCAAAGGACAATACTGAAGAAACAGTCTGAGGAGGGTGTCCAGTCTGTCCCATTCTCATGAGAACAAGCTAAGAGAAAAAGAGAGAGAATGAGTAGACCTCATTCTGTCACAGCGTGCCCTGAGGATGACACTCCTGTTCTGAGAAGCTAGCTGGCCTGAGTTGAAGATATGGCATTTCCCCCCAAGACAAGAATGCTATAGAGATGAACTCTGAAGATACAGTGTGGGGAGTGAGGCTGGTTTGAATCTCCCACATGGGGGCAAAGAAAGAAGGGAGTGCAACAGATTAGCAATGGAAGCGAATCCATGAAGTCCTGAGAAATTCTGAAAGTAGAATTCTTACTCACAGGCAGTGCTTGGCACCTCATCAGAACTGACTGGGGGATGTTCACAAAAGGTTAGCTGATAGATCTGGAAATTATATGTGTGTGTGTGCGTGCGTGCGCACGTGCATGTGTATGTTTTTCTTTTTTCTCCTTCTTTTTTCTCTACAGGACAAGCAAATTCAAGGAGATAGCAATGGGACTTATGATTCTTGGGGTCATGGGAGAGGAGAAAAGTGGAGGGGAACATTCAGGACAGGGAAATAACAAGGAATCTTAAACTACAGGAAGGAGTGGATAGGGTCCTGGTGATATTTTATCAACTGAGATGTACCTTAGAGGAATTACTGAGAGGAGAATGAAAGGTGAACATGGTAATGGGGTAGGAAGTAAAAAAAAACAGAGGAAACAATAAGGAAGCAAAAATTATTTATATAAATGTAGATATATATATATGTCAATATATAAAGATAGGTGTATTTATCTATATATGTATATATGTTAATACAACCAGGAAGCAGTTGGACTTTGGGCCTTTTCTTAAATCCTACCTCAGTACATGTTCTAATAATGTGGCAATGTATGATACTCACCTTCCGGACATGATCACTGAAGACAAAATGGGTGTATAATAAAAATAGTGAAGAAAGCCAACAGTGTTGGCTATTAAAAGATGTAGCATCTGGTCTTAGAGGCTTGAAGTTAAACAAGCATCCATCTAGCAAGGAAGCACTAAAACCCACATCGAAGAAGCATGCCAGCTTTTGTGACCATGAGGTGTTGATGGGAATAGGTATGAAAAGTTCAAAACAAGTAATCAGATTGACATTAAAGAGCATTGGCAAAGCCCACCTGAATGATAATTGGACAATCCCTCACAGAAGTACCACGTGGAAGGGATGATACATCCACGGTATGGTAGAGTAGTGATAAAACAAATAACTATTCTCTAGTTCTTTAAGATTTTCTCTTCCCACTATTATGGCCTTAGTTTTACCTCAATAATCTTGTTACACTGTGTATGCCCATTAGCACGAGTAACATCTTTGGATGTATGAGGTTCAAGATAGACAAGCCCATCAGAAACAGTGATGGGAGTAATTATTCCCTACGGGTATGGGAAGAGAAAGGGGTGGGGGTAAAGAGAAAGGGAGAACTGGTAGCAACATAGCATGACTCAAGGGTATTGAACATCAGTATTTTAGATGAATGGATTCATTGAATGGTGCTAGTAATGACAGAAAAAAATACATAATAAATACTATATTAAGGGTTCAGGTGGGGGGAGGGGATAAAGGGGAAATGATATCAAGGAGTCCAAGAAAAAAGAAAATGGAATGTAAATGATGATGGCAACAACTGTACAACTAGGCCTGATCTAATGAAAATATGGATTGCAATAATATTTTTAAAAGCTCCCAATAAAATGTTTATTTTAAAAAGTAGGCCAGGAGCAAGGCTGGACTTCCTACTCCCACCAGGGCAGTGATGCCACAAAGTAAACAAACAAACAAACAAACAAAAAGTTGGCTCTGCACTACCCAGGCTTAATTCATCATTTGCAAGACATTGCAGTAAGTGGCAATTGAAGGGGATATACCTGGCCTCCTCTGGCTATCCAAAGGAAAAGGAAAATTCAACTCTATCTTATTGCCATAAAGCAGAGTTTGGACATGCCTTCATGTTCCATCCTTCTTTACCTATTCTAACACCAAAAGCACTCTACTTCTTTTTTTTGCCGGGGGGTGGGGGCGTGGGGAGGGGCATTAATGCCCTCTGGTGGTCGTGGGAGCTACCCAGCCTTTCTGCTGGAGAGCTGCTGCTGGATTTGAACAGCCAAGCCAATGGGCTGCAGTCCTGCACTCAACCACTATGCCACCGGGGCTCAGCCCAAGCACTCTACTTCTATGCTGGGTTTGATAATGTCTTGCAATGGCCACACAGAACTCAATGATAATACAATTAAGAGAGTTTATTAGAGAAGATAATAGGTTAGCACAAATCAGGTTCAACACACATCTGTGTGTATACGGTGATTGATCCACAACAACATCACTCCTTAGTCTATAGTCAGTCTCTCTTTGATCCTCAGTCACTGAGGCATGGGATCCCTCTGCTTTTGCTTCCAAAGCCCAGAAGTCAGCTTGCTGTGCTCTGTCCTACAGTTCTATAGTCTCAGGAAGATAGGGAGAATATACCCCATAATCTCGGTGCTGCCTCTCCAAGTCTTCATGTCACAGTTGCTGGCACAACTTGTCTTGGTGGCCCATGCCACTTCAGACAGAGATCTTGGACATACCTTTGCAGTGGGCCTGCCTTTTTTCTCTCTGCCATACTTATTGCCAGCTGGGTGGTATAAAAACTGATCAACTTCCTCTATTAGTGTTAAACACACTCAGTTTGTATAGATTCACTCAGTCATTTGGTGGGAGGTATAGAGACTTGGGTAGAAAAGCCATATTAGGACACTTCACTCCACTGCATGCTTGAAGACCTTCCTGGACCCTGCTGTTAAGAGGCTACTCAAGTTCCAATCCACCTTCTTAGGCCAATAAAATTTATATTCTGAGTTGTGACCTCAAAAGAGTTATAATATCAATGCTACTTTTGACTAACTTAGCTAATTTAGTGCCCTTTCTGACATTTGTCATTTTGTTTACCTAGTTTCTGTTTTATAACACCTGTGGTTCTCTGAAAT
Organism: Nesogale talazaci; assembly: GCA_004026705.1. Taxonomy (NCBI): domain Eukaryota; kingdom Metazoa; phylum Chordata; class Mammalia; order Afrosoricida; family Tenrecidae; genus Nesogale; species Nesogale talazaci. The sequence continues at coordinate 9,425 of PVJH01026861.1, forward strand.
GATTTCTTGTATCTATTTTTTTCATAGAGTTTGAACTTTTTATGAGCTGCCAATTTTTCCACCTATAGCTTTCAGTGGACAGAGGATAATTAAGATGTTGATTTTATTAAATTTGTGTAGCACTTTATTGTTTTCAAACATTTTTGAATGCATTGATCTGAGTTGGTCTACAGTTTTGAAGCAGGCGAAGATAAATATTAATATAAGAAATTTCATCATGAGAAAAATCATATGGTTCTTCTAAACCACAGAAGTGGAAAAAGTGAGGCCTTGACTTAAATGTAGTTCTTTGTGCTTCTTTATAACATATGAGACTCTGTCAAGAAGAGTACTTCATAAGTATGAAAAACAAATCATGTTGACTTAGATGGAAGCTAGATAATAACTCAGTTTTGATTGTATTTTAGTAGACTCAAAAGAAGCATGAAAGTCAATCTAGCCATAATTGAATTATGATATTAAAAATAATTAAAAGCTGCCATTTGGAATTTCTTATGGTACTACCTATCAAATCCCATCTATAATAGAAGAGAAGAGATATAATTTTTAACAATTTGAATTTCCTTTGTTTTCAGCAAAATTCAATACATCATGGAGCCCAATGACATCTTAAGAGTTTCAAGACTGTAATGGATGTCATAACATACATCATTTAAACTGAGGCCACTGTTCTGAACAATGACTCAGAATAAACAGTACAAAGAGGGAAAAACACATTTCCCCTCTACTTAGAGCCATCATTCAAAAGAAATAAGTTGCCCCCACCGCAAAAGCCACTCTAGTTTTCAGTCAGCTCAAGGTGTCTATGGTACTGCTTACCCTAGGAGTACTTAAAGATTTTCTTATTGGAATTTCATCCATGTATCATACAATCCAATAGTTTAATATCAAAAAGAGTTGTACAATCAATACCACAATCAATTTCACAACAATTTCTTCTTTTTTGTACTCATTGTTATTATTATTATTATTATTGTTTTAATTGTGGCAAAAGCAAACCCAATAAAACATTCAGTTCAACAAATTCTGCATGCATAATTCATTTCCATTGATTATATGCTACATATTGTACAACTGTTATTAATATCCACCTATGGTAACCATAAGTCACTCTGGGCTTCTTTTTTTTAGTAGTTTTCTTGATATAGAATTCACATATCATACACTTCATAGTTAAATGCCTTTTAAAAAGAGTTGTATATACAGTCAGTTCTAGTGCTGCCTCTCCCCTCCTACCTTTAGAAGTATATTCTTGGTGCTTATTTTATTAAAATTTCATATTGCATGTTATTCTTGATGAAAGGCCATCAAATTAACAGTGAGGACTCCTAGGCTCAACCTCTTTCCTACCATTAATGAAACATGTGGCCACAGACATATCTTTTCAATTCTTCTTGCCTGTTTTTTGCTATCAAATAACTACCCTATATAAATTTAGACATATGAGAGGATGCCCCCCCAAAAAAAACAGGATTATTTTTTCAAAAAGATGTATTTAATGTTCTGTTTTACAAAACAACCTTCAAAGTACTCTTCATTACACTTAACACATTTTCCAACTCTGCGGTTTCAGTCCTGGAAATATTTTTCAAACTCACCTATTTGCATGGCTGACAGCACCTCTCTCTGTTTTTTTTTCTTTACTTTTTCTATGTCATCAAGTAGTTGTCATTTTATGTTCTGGAAATAAATATAAGTTATATGGAGTGAGATCAGGTGAGTTAGGTGCATGGGGCAAGAGAAACATCGTGTGTTTTTTTTTTTTTTGCCAAAAATTGGTATACTGATATAGCTGCATTGAGCTTTCAAATATGTATCCCTGGGAATGGTTACTGAGGAAGTGGGATACTGGTGCAAGAAATGCAATATCAGACCAGTCTGGGTTTCTGGATATGGAACCCCTAAGCACAGACTCTTCTTTCAGTGTCTCAGGGAGAGAGGCTAAGAGAGGATCTAACTCCTTATTTTGTTGGCTCACTGAAGCATGGGCTGCCAGATGGCCTAGATTAGACCAACTTGAGGTGCCTGACCTACGTTGGTACACTGTAGAAGAAGGCATCCAGAAACTTAGGGAAATTGGTATGTTGGGATGGATCTATCAGGATACTCCAATAGACCCCAAAAGGGGGTGACCTGAGGACCTATCCTTCACCAAAACCATAAAGAACAAGTTTGTGAAGGGGGCCCCGGCATTTCTGAAGCCTCCTATAATTGCTATTTTATGTGCACCAGGATTAACAGTGGAAACTACCCTAAGTGAATTCTGACATTTGCCCATGATGGAGCTGATTGGACTCCATGGTGAGAGAGAGCAAGTGTCAGAGACAGGATAGACTTGATTATAATAAACAACAAGCCTTCTGTAGTAATCAAAGCAGCCTGTCTTGTGTGGGCTTATGGCATTGGCTCCTTAGTCACAGTGTCTCAAGGAGTGAAATACATGGGAAACCTACTAAATATTTACATGAACTATACAGGCAGAAGAATGCTGGATCAGGTGAACAGCAGATTAGACAGTTACTATCACTCCATGAACCAGTTTACACAACCACAACCCCTTGAATGAGGGGAAGCCCCGGTCCCTTGGAAGGAGGACCCTGAGTCATGACCAAAGTTTTATACTGTTAGTCTTTCTTCTAGGCTTTGCTAAAGAGACCTACGGCCATTCACAAGAGTGACTGTTCATTGCGGGAAAGGAAATAGTCAAACTTTTCGGGGAATTACTGGGCACTGGCTCTGAAATGACACTAATTCCAGGAGACCCAAAGTGTTTCAAAGGCCAGCCAGTCAAAGTGGGGGCTTATGGAGGTCAGATTATCAATGGAGTTTTAGCTCAGGTATGCCTCATTGTGGGTCCAGTGAGTCCCCAAACCCATCCTGTGATTATTTCCCCAGTTCCAGAATACATCATTGGAATACATATACTTATTAACTTGCAGAATTCCCATATTGGATCCATGAAATGTAGAATAAGGGCTATTGTACTGGGAAAGGCCAAATGGACACTATTAGAATTGCCATTGCCTAGGAAAATAGTAAACCCAAAGCAGTGCTGCATTCCTGGAGGGATTGTAGAGACCAGTGACACCATCAAAGATTTGACAGATGCAGGGGTGGTGCTTCCTACCACATCCCCATTTAACTCACCCATTGGGCCTGTAAAGAAGACAGATGGATCCTGGAGAATGACAGTGGATTATCGTAAGCTTAACCAGGTGGTGACTCCAATTGCAGCTGTTGTTCCAGATGTGATCTCATTGCTTGAGCAAATTAATATTTCTCCTGGTACTTGGTGTGCAGCTATTGATCTGACCAATGCTTTCTTCTCAATATCAGTCTCTAAGGATTACCAGAATCAGTTTGCCTTCAGCTGGCAGGGGCAACAGTACACTTTCACAACTCTCCCCCAGGGGTACATCAACTCTTCTGCTCTGTGCCATAATTTAGTCCGAAGGAAACTCGATCGCCTGTCTATTCCACAAGATGTCACATTAGTCCATTATATTGATGACATTATGCTGATTGGATCCACTAAGGAGGATGTATCAAAGACTTTAGATTCATTAGTACAGCATCTGCATACAAGAGGTTGGAAATTAACCCAACAAAGATTCAAGCACCCTCCACTGCAGTAAAATTTCTAGGGGTCCAGTAGTGTGGGGCATGTTGAGATATTCCTATGAAAGTGAAGACTAAGCTATTTCATCTGGCTCCCCCAACAACAAAACAGGTGGCACAATGCCTAAGGGGTCTCCTTGGATTTTGGAGGCAACATATTCCTCACTTGGGTGTTCTATTTCGACCTGTTTATCAAGTGACAAGAAAGGTCTCCAATTTTGAGTGGGGTCTGGAATGAGAAAAGGCTCTGCAACGAGTTCAGTCTGCTGGGCAAGCTGCTTTGCCACTGGGACCATATGATCCAGCTGACCCAGTGGTGCTAGAGGTGTCAGTTGTTGATAAAGATGCAGTGTGGAGTCTTTGGAAGACACCTATTGGTGAATCACAGCGTAGACCATTGGGATTTTGGAGTAAAGTCCTGCCATCCTCTGCAGACAACTACTCATCCTTTGAAAAACAGCTGTTGGCCTGATAGTGGGCCTTGGTGGAGACTGAATACCTTACCATGGGCCACCAAGTCACCATGAGGCCTGAACTACCCATCATGAACTGGGTATTGTCTGACCCACAGAGTCATAAAGTTGGACGTGTGCAGCAACACACCATTGTTAAATGGAAGAGGTTCATATGAGATTGGGTCAGAGCAGGACCTGAAGGTACAAGTAAGCTGCATGAAGAAGTGGCCCAAATGCCCATAATCCCCACTCCAGTCACATTGCCTTCTCTTTCCCAGTCTGCACCTATGACCCGCTGGACAGTTCCTTATGGTAATTTAACTGAAGAGCAGAAAAGTTATACTTGGTTCACAGATGACTCTGCACAATATGCAGGTGCTACTTGTAAGTGGACAGCTGCAGCACAACAGCCTCTTTCTGGGATCTCCCTGAAAGTTAGTGGTGAAGGAAAATCCTCCCAATGGGCAGAACTACTAGCAGCACACCTGGCCATTCAGTTTGCCTGCAATGAAAAGTGGCCAGATATGAGACTATACTGATCCATGGGCTGTGGCTAATGGCTTGGCTGGATGATCAGGGACTTGGAAGGCACATGATTGAAATATTTGTGACAAGAAGGTGTGAGGAAGAGTCATGTGCATGGACCTCTCTGAAAGGACCAAGAAAATAAAGATAATTGTGTCTCATGTGAATGCTCACCAAAGGGTTACCTCTGAAGAGGAGGACATTAGCACTCAAGTGGATAAGATGACACGCACTGTGGAGACTGGCCCTCCTCTTTCCTCTAGCACTCCTGTTAACGCCCAATGAGCACATGAACAAAGTAGGCTTGGTGGCAGACATGGAGATTATGCATGGGCACAACAATATGGACTTCCACTCACCAAGGCTGACTTGGCCACAGCCATTGTTGAGTGCTCCATTTGCCAGCAGTAGAAACCAATGTTAAGTTCAAGATACGGGACCATTCCTCAGGGAGATCAACTGGCAAATTGGTGGCAAGTTGATTATATAGGTCCACTCCCATCCTGGAGGGGGCAGCACTTTGTTCTGACTGGAATAGACACCTATTCTGAATATGGATTTGCCTTCCCAGCACACAATGCTTCTGCCCAAACCACCATTTGTGGACTTACAGAATGCCTTATCCACCAGCATGGCATCCCACATAACATTGCTGCTGATCAAGGAATTCACTTCCCAGCAAATTCAGTGCGGCAATGGACCCATGCCCATGGAATCCACTGGTCATATCATGTTCCTCATCATCCTGAAGCAGAATGATGGAATGGGCTCCTGAACACACAACTGCAATGCAAACTATGTGGCAACAATTTGTGGGGCTGGGGCAGTGTTCTCCAGGAAGCTGTATACACTTTAAATCAGCGGCCAATATATGGTGCTGTGTCTCCAATAGCCAAGATTCATAGGTCCAGGAACCAAGGGGTGGAAACTGGAGTGGCACCACTCACTATTACTCCTAGTGACCCACTTGCAGCAGGTTTGCTTCCTGTCCCAGCAACCCTATGTGCTTCGGGCCTGGAGGTCCAGGTCCTGAAGGAAGGAACTCTCCCACCTGGAAACACAGCACGGATTCCACTGAACTGGCAGCTGAGAATGCCCCCTGGCCACTTTGGGCTTCTCATGCTTTTAGATCAACAGATGAGGAAGGGTGTCATTGTACTAAGTGGTGTGATTGACCCTGATTACCAAGAAGAAATTGGACTGATACTCTCTAATGGGGATAAAGAAGAATATGGCTGGAATCCAGGAGATTCCATAGGCCGACTCTTAGTGCTGTCATGCCCTGTGATAAAAGTAAATGGTAAATTACAGCAACCCCATCATGACAGGACATCTATTGACATAGAACCCTCAGGAATGAAAGTCTGGGTCACCCCATAAGGCAAGAAACCACAAACAGCTGAGGTGATTGCTGAAGGCAAAAGTAATACAGAATGGATAGTAGAACCATAGGTTGTAACTAGCTATCAGCTACAACTACATGATCAGTTGCAAAAGTGCGGGTTGTGACTGTTCATGTATTTTCTTTATATGCACTTATTGAATATCTTTTCTTTGTTCATGTATGTTATATCAGCTAAAATTGGACTCAGTGTATTCTCATTTATATGTATGATAGATGTTTGATATTAAGTATAAGTTTGATTTCTTTGATGTCTGGAAATTTTATATGGCTAAAGAATTGTGTACAGATGCCAGGTTGGCAAGGGGTTGATTTTGATAGATAGACTTGCTGTGCCAACATGGCCAAAGAAGATAGGTAGGTTTGTTAGACAACATGGTCAATGAAAACATGTGAGATCAATTGAAGGGCGGAGAGATAAATGGCTCGGGAAACCCTCCCCTGGGTCTCTGCTCTTGGATCTTCGGACCAGCTGGCCACCTTGTTTGTCCTGTGCCTTGATCTCCAAGCTATACTACCCATGGAACAACTAGTCCAGACTGTGTTGAGGTTCCTTCAAGCCCTGCCTTGCCACGCTCCTGGAATATATATCTCTTGAGCTGGGGACACTGTCATCTGGGTGACTGTTGGTGACCTGTTTTGCCCTTTGCTGCTTATGACCAGACAGCCTGAATTACTCTACAGAGGACTACTGGGCGGCTCTCAAGACTTGAAGGATTGCCAATGTACTAGCTGTCTCACCCAAGTAAGTTGCCCTGAGCCATTTGTACTGCTTTATAGATCAGTTGATTTCTTATTTTAAATATGTATTTCTATCTATATAAAGATGTAGAGAGAATTATTCATGTCCTGGTACCATTTATGTCAGGCAGGGTTCTCTTTGAGAAATAAAAATCAGGACACTAGTAATTTTTTATTTATATATAAATATTTTATTTCTCAAAGAGAACCCTGCCTGACACAAATGGAACCAGGAGTGGGGTGAAGTAGGGCTTGAAGGATCCTCAACTCACAGCAACACAGTCCACAATTTGGTGTCCCACGGGTAGTGTTGCTTGGAGGTCGAGGCACAGGACGAACAAGGCAGCTGCCTGGTCTGAAGATCCAGAAGCAAGAAAGAGGGTGGGACTCGGCAAGCCCTTCCTATCTCTGCCCTTCAATTCATCCCGTGTGTTCATTGGTTGTGCCATCACAACAGACCCACCAATCTTCTGTGGCCATGTTGGCATAACAAACCTACCCATCACACCTGGTTTTGTTTCTCTAGAGAACCCTGTCAAACACCCTATGAAAACTCTGGTCCACTCAATTCAGTTATGTTGTGTTTTTTGGTAACCCCTTCTATTTCTAGTCCTACCAATTATTTACTTGTGGTCATTTGATACCAGTGTAAAGAGCCCTGGTGGCAGAGTGGTTACATGTTGGGCTGCTAATTGCAGGATCATCTGTCTGAAACCCCTAGTTGCTCCTCAGAAGAAAGTGGGGGCTTTCTACTCCCATAAAGAATTAGTCTCCAGGGTTGAGCCCCGGTGGCGTAGTGGTTGTGCGCGGGACTGCGGCCCACTGGGACGGAGGTTCAATTCCAGCAGTGGGGCTGGGCCTCCTACTCCCACCACCAGAGAGCAGTGATGCCACCCCCCCAAAAAAAATCTATGTAAAGAACTAGTCTCAGAACCCACTGGGAATAGTGGTTCCCTGTCCTAGAGGGTCCTATGAGTTGGTATTGACTTGATGACAGTGAGTTTAGTTTTGAGTTCGGTTTTACTTTAGTGTTGCTGTTGATTTTCTTACTTATTGAGAAAAGTTATGAGACAAAGTAAGGAAGACGCAGTATCAACTTGTGGGTAGCAAGCACTTTAATTTGCACTGGGATGTTTTACACCTTGGATGGCACAATTATGCTCTTCTTATCTAGTGTCTTAGTATCAAACATGTTTAGTCGTGGCAAAGGAAAACACAGCACCAACTAGTTTAATTGCACCTTTGTGTGAATTGTTGTTACATTTCTAGTATTCTACTCTGATTCCAGAGAAAAAAGAATTCAGGGGAAATATAATTGCTTCATCTGCAGCAGGGATGTAATGCTATAGAACTGGTTGGTAACAAGGAATTTTCCTTCAGTGCTAGACACTCATGATCAAGGCTAATGGAAAATGGTTAACACATATTTGGGGGGAAGGTTCTGGTGATTACTATAGTCAAATGTTTAATAGAATAAGGGAAGTAAGATAGGAAAGAATACTCAATATTAGAAATAGAACTGTTGAGTATATATCACAGATGAAAATTCTGCAACCCTGTTTTGCCTACCTAATCCTATCTCACCATCCTTCACCAGTATATTTGCTCATAAAGTCCAAATGACTTAGGAACACTCTCTCCTAGTCAGTGTTGTTCAGAGCAAATGCTGAATGGTAGGTTAAGTTCTTTGCTGAATTGTTTGCCTTCAGCAAATTTTCTGTATGCTACAATTTACTTAAACTCAGAATGTAATAGATATCTATTTTTGAAATGAAAAACATTACAGAGCCCAAACTACAAATTTGGTATTTAAAAGACATTCAAAATATTGACCAATTTATGTCCATTATAGCTATCAGCTTATGAGTTAGATAATGATAAGACAGATTTTTATGGCTATCCATAAAATATGCTTATTTTCTGCAGAGATCTACCACATATAATGTAGAATTATTTGCTCTTTTTTGACAGCTTTTTTTGTTTGTGAACAAAAAACTGGTTTAATTAACTAAAAAATAACTTCCTCTTCTTCCCATTACTCCACTGTGATACCCACACAGAATCTGAAGCATAATATTCCATAAGATTCAAAGCAGGAATGTTTCATAATCCAGTAGGCAAGCTTTTCCAGAGAGATAAAGCACAGCTATGCTCTGACTCCCATAGTTTTAATTAGTTTCTTATCACTTGATAGCATATTGGGTTGAATATTCTTTTCTATAAAGCTTTTTTTCTTTCAATATTGTGATCTAATACAGATTTTGGCAGGCAACTTACGAAGCTATCTAATTATTATGCAAGAGAAGGATATAGATTGAATATACTAAAATGAAAGATAGTGCTATAGATACTAATTAGTTTTACTTACTTCATCATAATTCCACATAACAAGTCACCACACTCAGTTGTCCTGTCATGTATTTTTCATGAAGGGAACAACAAGAAATAACATATTTCAAAACAAGACATCCTATGGTGGATTTTTTTAACATGGTGGAACAAACATTGTGATTCACTTAACTGTGAAGCATTCTCAATTAGAGAAATACTGTGCAGGCTGTAAGGGTCATTCTGGAATATGTATTGACCTTCAGTCTAGCTATGTGAGAAGGGATGTCCGTTTAAGCTGCATAACAACCCACCTTTGTTTTCACACATTCCCTGAATCCTCTCTCAGAAAAGAGGTCACATCTATATCTTCTTTGGACTGCTTACATTTCATAAAAATATGTTAATGAACTCCTAAGTCAGAGCTACTGCTTAAGACACAAATTAAATAGCAAGAGGAAAGCGCCCCAAGCCAGGTGACTGTCAAAGATTACAAATTTGAATTCTCTTGCACTCTGTTCAAAGTCTATGAAAATTTATAGAGAGAGACAGCTAAAATAGACAAAAAAAATCATCTGAGTTTTCCAGATTAGTGCTTCATAATTTCCCTTAACCAGGGAGATTTAAAAAATGAGTATTTAGTCACGGTGTTGGTTTTACAGCAAAAATATGACAGTTTCTATCAACTCAACTCTGATTCATGTGTATCACAGTAGATCTAAGCTTTAGACAGTTTAGGGTGGCTGATTTTTCAAAAGCTTGATGCCAGGCCTTTCTCTGGGATGATATCTCTGGGTGGACTCATATGACCAAGCATCCTTATGTATCTAATGCTCACACACCCGGGACTCCTTATCAGAAAAAATTATTCCTTTTTGTTCTTGGTAAATTTTTTTTAACTTTATCTTAGGAAACATGGTAGACTACAAACAAAATTGGCTTTTGAAAAGCTGGAAACCCAATTTGTCATCTTCCTATGCCAAACGAATACTCTATATTTGGCTTGCTGAATTTCAAACCCTTTCTGTAACTGTCTCCTTGTTTCATGTGTACCACCTACCTTGATTATTTTGGAGTATTTTCTAGATCTTTTAAAGATAACTTAAATACTAAATCTTTTAAGATCTATATTTTTAGAAATACAGTTGGATATCAACAAACAAATTAAAATGAAACAGATACCAGTAGAGTGGGAAGGAGATATTAGTAAAGTTATATATGTATTTAATCCTTGGATAAGATTTACAGCCACATAAATATTGCATTCAAATTTCTCTTCAAATCTTATAATTCACATTTCACTTATGAGGCTGAAAGGAGGTGTGGTTTGGCTGGGAGAATCATTGGGCTTTCTCATATTAACTATTAGCTAACTGCATTACTTGGGAGAGGGCTTTGAGTATCTATTTTCTTGTCTTAAAAATCAAGGGTTGACTTAATTTCATTTAAGGGGCCTGATGAGCCCTGCAAAGGCGGGTATGTGAAGAGCAGAGTGGAAGACAAGGCAGAGGAGGACACTGGGGAAACTAGAGAGAAAGAACCTGCCCCAACTCAGACATTCCAAACTGTTAAATACTAAAAGCCAGGTAATGGTGAGACTTTATCTCACATACGTTGGACATCTTGCCAGGAGAAAGCAGTCCCTGGAGAAGGACATCATGCGTGGTAAAGTAGCAGGGCAGCGGAAAAGGAGGATGACCTTCAACAAGGTGAATGAGCATAGTGGTTAAGTCAATGGGCATAAATATAAGAACAGTTGTGAGACTGGGGACAGGCTGGGCAATATTTCACTCAGTTGTACCTAGTGTGGTCATGTTAGATCAGGTTGACTAGAGAAACAAATCCAGAGACACTTATCTGTGTGTGAAAGAGAACTGGATATCAGAGAGTCATTGTCTATTAAGAAAATATGGCAGCCCAGTCCCCATCAAGTCAATAAGTCTGATATTAGCCAAAAGTCCCGTAAATTCCTCTTCCCACTCTCACTGCATGTGCAATGATGCTGAATATAGGAAGATTACAGGCCGATGGGTGAAAATGTGGTGGATGCAGGGGTCAATGGAATCATCTTAGCACTGGTGTGGGGCTCCACGTGGCTTCTCCAGCTCTTTAAGTTCTCAACAATGGGAAGGTGAAGCAGAGAGGAAGTGTGTGACCCACCTCCAGGGAGAAAAAGAAGAAAGTCCCAGGATTCTTGTGGGAAGGCCATGCCCACAGTGGGGTATCATCAGGCTAGGACCTCATTGACAGGCTAGACTCCTACCCTGCACTAATTTACCAAAGCGACATGAAATTACCTAACTACAAAAATTGCTATGAGTCAGACCAATTCAAGCATACCTAACAACTACAACCGAGGTTAGGGAAACCTGTTGGCATTTTGGACGGCTAAGGGCAAATTTTACAGGCTGAAACTACCAACTGCTTCCTGCAGAAAGAAGACGCTCTGCTCCTCTACGTCTGTAAAGAGTAAGAAACTTGGAAACTCACAGGGGGAGGTTTACCCTGCCCTGTAGGGTCACCGTGAGTCCAAATCAACTTAATGGCAGGGAGAGCCAGGTGGGAAAAATGGTTCAAATCTGCTTTCTGGCTGCCAAACTGGTTTTTGCTTTTCTTTTTTCCCCTTCTTAAAAAATGTGTTTAACCTCAGTCTTGAGATCCTGTAGGACCCTAGCCCATTTTGACAAGTGTGATGGTATCACCATTGTTCTGTATATTGTGCCTCTTCTGGAGGGAGAGTGCAGAATGAACTGACAGCCAGAGTGGGAGCTGGAGTTGAAGGATGGGACTCTGGGGAGACAGAAGAAATCTTCGAAGAATTCATTGACAGCCTCAGGCAACAAGGTCTGACTGCAGCTGGCTGGGAGGTAGGGACAGCTGACAGACCAGTGTGGCGGGCTGCTGCGAGGAGGGGGAAGCTGCCCATTCTGACCTCTGACTTTGGGCTGACCATGAATCTAAAATACAGAATCACAAAAAAATGACAGGTGGTAATAAACAACTTTCCCCCTTCTCTCTCAGCTTCCCTTTCTTCTTCCTTTGCACCCTTAGGCATTCAGGCTTCTTTTGGTTCCTTTTAATAGCTCTCTCATTATCTTCTCCCCATCATTCAAGTGCAGGTAAATGCCATTTCTTCCTTGAAGCCTTCTCCATCTCCTCGGTGGAAATTCTCCTCTGTGCTCTTTTGCTGGTGGATTTGCGTTTCTGTCACCGGTGGTTGCACTCTATCAGGGGCTAGCATTAAAATATAGAGGTCTGGTTTCCCCTTCCACAACACGAACAAAAGAACATACATAACACTAAACCTTTGCCATCAAATTAGTTCCAACTCACGGGGGACCCTAAGCATGAAGCAGGGTCTCTTTGCTATAGTCTCCATGAAAGTAGACCACCCAGTTGCATTGTTGGGTGGGTCCAAATGGCCCCCCCTTAGGTTAGCAATTGTGAGCCAACTCTTTGGCCTCCCCAGGCTCCCCACTGCTCTCCCCACTCTTTTCTGTTCCAGCAACTACAATAGTGTCTTGCCCAAAGTTGCTACTGAATTTAAAAGGTAGAAATATTGGGGGCTAGATTCTGCAGAAAGAAGCCTAGGCTCAATTCCAGCTGTAATATCTCTTTGTTATGTGATTTAGATGAACTGCTCAACCCCTCTAAGCCTCTCAGTGTTTGTCATGAGACAGATTTTTATTTTTCAGGATTCTATGATAAAGTTATTGATAATAATGGAAAGTACATAGTCAACTGTGGGGAAGTTTTTTTAAAAAATGCTACTCCATGTAGAACTGCTCATAATGGTGTACTTTAGCAACTTTCTTTTCTTCCATGTCTGAAAATGAGAGTATGCATATTGAAGTCAAAGTGGGCTTTTGGGGTGGTGGTTTTATGTGGACCAAAAATGTTCTGGCAAAAATTGGAAAGCAAGGACTCTTCATGCTTGATTTAGAAAGAGACAGAGAGAAGGTGACTGTTGTTAAGCAGCACTCCCAACCTAATTCTGAAGAGAAGTCCTGAGATAAAAATTATGGGTTTAATTAAGGGAGGCAGTTTATACTGGATATCTGGAATGTTTTTTGGTTTTCCAAGGGGGGGTGGTGGAGTGCTTTAGTTAGAGATTCAGGAAAATGTGGAGAAAAATTTCTTAAATGTGATTCTTTTACCTTGTCTTTGTAATTCTCACAAAATGATTGGGTGGGGTCATGCAAATCAGGTGTGTGAAAAATTACTAGTCAGTTTTGTTCAGTTTTGCCACTCATCTCGGTATAAGAGTCCCATCTCAGGACCGGAGAGAAAGAATTCTGTAAATATCAAGAAGAGCTACCAGTGGAGGGCAAATCAAGGTCCCTGACTGAAGTGATGGAAGCAAGCAGCAGAGGGGCCAGCAGTCAGTGTCAAGTCCTTGAGGCAGAGCAGAAGGGCAATACCGCTGACTTCTGGACCACAGAATAAGGTAGAGAAGCTGAGAGACTGGACACCAAAGAGAGACACAATTGCTGGCTAAGAAGAGGTACTGCTCTGAATAAGACTGTACCTTTAATGTTTTCTGAGCCTGACTAGGAAACTATTAACTTTCCATAATCATAAATGTTGTACATTAGTTCTGTATAACCATTGCAATAGATTCTTGAACCCAGTAAAGAAGTAGAGTATCATGGGAGTAATGGTTAGTGTCAGATTAGGATAGAAGTTTGTCTGGTCTCTGCTTTGTGGCAATCAGCCATGGGCTGCCATGGAGTTAGATTCTCCTTCTCCAATCATGTAAACAGAGAACATTGAGAAAAGATTAGAGAGAATGTTCTTATAGAATAAGTCCCTGTTTGGTGGATGGCCAACAGGAAAGTGAGTGAAGGGACACATTGGACAGTGTACGATATGAAATAGCAATTTGTAAATTATTAAAGGTTCATGAGGGGAGGTAGGAAGGGAAATATAGGAAGGGGGAACTGGTGGCCTGAGTGGAGGGAGGATGTTTTGAGAGTGATGATGGCAACAAATGTGCACTTGAGATCTGCATGCAATTGATGTTTGTATGGATCATGAGGGGAAGTGTATGTGTACCCAATAAAGTGATTAATTAAAAAAAAGGGGGGGGGAAGGGGAAAGAGGAGCTTTTCTTTTTAAAAGAGGAACTTATACCAAGGGTTCAAGTTGAAAATGTTTGGAAATGAATGTGGCAACATGTGTGCAAATGTGCTTGATACAGATCATGTATTGAATGCCATAATAGCTGTAAGAGGCCCCAATAAAATTATTTAAATAAAAAAAGAATATGTCCCAGGTCTTAGATTTGATAAACGGAGAAAAATGGGGGACTGTGTGCTAATATGTATGGATTGCACAACCCACGTGGGGGCTACATCTATGTCTGTTTAGGAGATATCTATTGGGGGTCCACCACAAATGGCTAGAATTCCTCAAGGTTAAGGTGAAAGGAGGTCCTGTCTTCTCTGAGCATGTGAAAGCCCAGAATGGAATGTCTATCTTATCTGTTACAACAGCAGCTCTCAGCCTGTTGGTTGCATCTCCTTTGGGGGTCAAATGACCCTTTCACAGGGGTTGCCCAATTCATAACAATAGTAAAATTACAGTTATGAAGTATGAATGATAATAACTTTATGGTTGGGGAGGTCATGACAACATGAGGAGCTATATTAAAGGGTCATGGCATTAGGAAGGTTGAGAACCACTGTGTTACAGCATGTCTGATGCAAGTTTGTAAGTAAGCTGTGATCAAGTAATAACCACACTTATCCCTCACTAGGGGAAGGGAATTAAAAATTCCTTAGAATTTTGCCAAATTGATTTTTATTTCTAAGTAAGCTGCTCCCAGGGCAACATTCTTATTCTCTCTGTAGAGCGCCATGAATACTGAGTAATATTGGCTTTTCTAGCCTTCTATTGCTAATGAATATCTCTTTTGTTAGATATTCATTAGCAATAGTTTCTTTCAAACTCATAAATGTACAGATGAATGGATAAATGAATAAATATTAACATTTAATTCAGCCCACCCATTCTTATTGGCCTAGAAAGTCATGACTCCTCCCTCAAGGGACTTTGCCTCACCGTGCTGATGACTTTGAACTTCATACATTTCATAAGGAAGTTTTACTTTCCTCCTCCAAAGTTCCTTTCATCCTTTGGGAGAAGGGATTATCTTACTGTCACCCCTGCAGCTCTAGCCCTATATGCTTATAAGTGTTGTGAGAAATGGGACTGGCTGTTACAACCCAGTGTCATCAGTCACTCCTACACATGTACCTATCCAGGCTTTTACAGCGGTGGCTCAAGAGGAAAGGTTAGTGCCATGTGCAAATTGCACTTGCTTGGATTGCTATTTGCTAAGGAAATGACAACATAGAAGCTGTTCTTCACTTTGGGGGATTAGAGCTTCGGCTGATATTGGACTCTCTTATTTATTTCTATAAATGTTTAACAGCCTGAAATGGCGTTAAATTCTGCAGAGAGCACAATATAATGCCACTAATCCTGTTGATCTTACATTGCTTTACAGAGACAAGAATAGCCATAAATCCTTTTATGCGTAAATCAGGAGAGATGTTAGTCATTTCTCCGCAAGGACATATCTTATTACTAGAGTTGGCTGAAATAAGTTAGGACTCAAGTATTAAATTTCAAATGTCTGGGCTGAGCCCCGGTGGCATAGTGGTTGTGGCATGACTGCAGCCCACTGGGTTGGCGGTTTAAATGGACCTCCTACTCCCACCACCAGAGGACAGTGAGGCCCCCAAACAAAAAACAAACAAGCAAACAAATTTCAGATGTCTTTCTTTTTTCCCCTCTACTCGTCTTGTGATCTTTTCCGTCCCTCTACTTCCTCTTTGTTTCCCAAATTCTTTTTATTATCTATCTGTCTTAACTCATCTATCATTTATCTTAATGTATACATCCATATACCCACCCACTTACCAATGTAGTTATCTTCCTATCTTTTTATAATGAATCATTTTAGTAAAACCTCAGTTCTTGGCATCTGCCATTATAGAATGCATTGTAGAGTAAGACTTGCTCCTTGTTCTTTTGTTCTTGTTCTTTTGAAATTTTGTGGCATGGGTAAATGAAATGCTTAGGTAACAGTGAGTCATCACCCTCACCTCCCCTCACACGTTTGAGCTGCTCCCCAGTGCAACATAGGTTATAATGACTTGTTTGTGTGGTCTCTAGGACTCTATCATCTCCAGGTCTCCACAGAACCAAAAACCAATTTATGCTATGATTTTGGAAATCTGAAGTTTTCCCATGGATGAAAAGAGAAACAGTGGAAGAGAGTGTAGTTATCTAAAAGCAAAATCACAGAGGATTTTCTGGCCCAGGTTCTGATTCATTCTATGATACCAAATAATCAGCTATTATGCTTGTGGTGATTTCAGTTCACCAACTACATAATAAATATAGTGTTTGAAATAATGTTTAAGGTTGCTTCATTCATTATCTTATATATTTAACATTTATGAAGAGTCTACTATAATGTTTTATACTGAATATAAGACCTAGTACCATAAGGAGTCACACACACACACACACCATAGTTTAGAATATAATAAAAAACACAATAAAAGTGCAAAATACAGCGGCAGCTGTTCTACTGTGGTTCAACTATAAAGTTGAGTCTGTGATTCATCTTTTCAAGTCCGCTCACCTCTTTTAGAGCATCACCTTTACAGGACTCTGCTGTTTACTCTGGGAAATGAATGTAATAGCTACTTCAAAGGATCCAGGAGGAGAAAAGAAATGGAATTGAGAAGATTAAAGGAGAAAAACCATGGGACTAGTTATTTCAATGGTCACGTATCTGTTATTTCATTTGTGAGTGTAGCTGTGAAGATGCTAAATGTAGAAGGAAAATTAAGGCTCATGAAGGCTGAATCCATTACTGGTGGGAAAACCAGTACTCAATCTTGTTTGAGAAATATGATGCACAGAGATAGAACATGGCCCCTTTGTCCATTCCTGAAACTCATGCTTCACTTTTGCCATAATTTTAACCTTCTATACTAGCCAGGTTTTGTCAGAATTAACTAATTATTAGTATTTTCTGTTATTGACCTGCAACAACTTTAGTAGGGAGCTAACGTAATGGGGTATAATGACATCGATTTCTTCATCTGAGTCCAGGTTAGAATGTTTGCAAGAAGGAACTCTGCCAGGTGATATTTCCTCCTGCCAATAGATGGCAGAGTAGGTAAATCTGTCTGAATCAAAAGCCAAAAGGAGGGAACTCTGGGGTTGGGAATCTCCTTTTTGATCTAACAGCATTTATTACATGCCTACTTGACAAATTCTATTGCAAACATTAGAGACACGAATAAGCCATGCTTTTTTAGAAAACCCAATTGGCAGATGTATAGAGAGGCTGCTCCCTTTTGGAACAAGAAATATGAAATTGGTTAGAGGAGCCATTAATACAACTTTTCTAAAGAAACTGCATTTCTTTTCCTCTTTGGACTTAGGCATTCATTAGTCTTAACTCTTAACTTCCTTGACATTGTCTGATTACTTGTTGAATTATTCAAAGGTGAGGAGTGGAGCATGAAAATGCTGTTGAATTCTTCTTATTCATACTTCTAAGCTTAGCAATGTAATAGATCATGGGAGAAGACATTCACTAGGTGGTTTGAACCTACTAGCATCTCAACAAATGTGGCAATTTGCTCCTGTAAAGATGGATATTTTTTGAAATTAGTGAGCAATTTTAGTCCTTCCTATAGGGTCAAATATGAGTTAAAATTGACTAAATGGCAATGCATATTGTTTGGCTGACATATATCTCTCAGCAGAGGTTCAGTTCCAAGTTTGAATGATATATAAGGGCCATAGTTTTGAAGATTTCTCCACTCTCTTTCAGTTTTTCTATTTTTTAAAAGATTTTAATTCTTTCTTCATTTTTCTTCCACTCTGTTGAGGATCTTCTATTGTAATTCCAGTCACAACAGTCAGTGATGGTAGAAATGTACCCTCCTGTTCTTCTGGTCCCAGACTGGTGGATGCCATGGTATGTGTGGTTCATTAATCTTTAGGCTAATTTTTTCCCTTGAGCCTCTGACTTTCCTCATTATTCTCTGGATGAGACAAAAGTCACTAGCTGTAGCTTAGACAGGCCTTCATAAGTTTTAAAGACCCTACCCCCTACACACCAAAGTAGGATGTACTACATTGTTTTTATGGGTTATGCTATGCCAATTAAACTGAAGGTTTCCCAAGACTTTAAATATTCAAGTCCAGTAACTCAGACCCTCAATGTGTCTGTTTATGGTTAAGAAATGTGCACAATCTTGTCTTTTTGTTGTTGTGGTGTTGAAGGTTTTCATAAATTATAGAGCCTAGTCCCTGGTCAAGTATGCCATTAACCCAATGTTTTTCTCCTCTAGCTTGTAGCATCCCATTTAACCTTTGAGATCCATGAGTGCTTAATTTTTAGGAGGTCCCAGGCATCTAGTTTGTCCTCTGCTATTTGTGAATTTTTATTTATGACATAAGATACAGTTTATGACATAAATAAGGGCCTTTAAGTTTGTCCCTATTTTATCTGTTAAGATTTTTAGAGTTAGATTTTACTTTTAGATCTTTGATCCATCTTGAATTGATTTTTATATGATGTGAGGTATGGATTGTGTTTTATTTTTCTGCAAAAGAAATCCAATTTTGCCAGCATCATTTGTGAAAGAGTCTGCTTTCCCCCTCAAGGGATTTCAGCCATTTGTTAAAAGCATTCTTTGACATATGTGACTGGATGAACTTCTGGGTTCTCAGTTCTGTCACAGTGGTGTCTGCCACGTGAGTACATTTGAATGCATGGGTATATTCTAAAGAACCCCCTGCTTTGCTTTTTATCAGTAGTGCCTGGCTTATCTAGAGTCATTTTTCTTCCCAAATAAGGTTCATGATTGATTTTAAGAATGTTGATAGAAAAAAAAAGAATGCTGATAGAATCTGTATTGAGATTATACTATATCTATAGATAACTTTGAGTAATACTGATATTTTCACAATATTAAGTTGTCCCATCCATGGGTATGATGCTTTCCTATTTATGTAAGTTTCTTTTCATTACATGCCATAAAATTTTATAGTGCCCCCCCACACACATAAGTCTCTCAAGTACATGGTTAGCATTCAACCAAGTAGCTCATCTTTTTAATGTTTATTATAAATTGTATTATTTTCCTGACATCCTTTACAGAATTATCTTTGTTGGTGGAGATGAATTTGAGTGGATTTAGCACATCAGCCTTGTGCTCTACCACATCTATTATTTCCAGTAGAGTTCTTGTAGAATTTCTGGGGTTTTCTAGGATCATACAATGTGGGAAATAGGGGTCACTTTATTTCTTTACAAATTTGAATGCCTGTTATTTTCCTTTCTTGCTTTATTGTTCTAGATAGAGTTTCTACTACAAGATTAGGTAAGAGTCGTGGTAAAGAGAACCTTGTCTGGTCCTCATTCTCAAAAGGAAAGTATTCAGACTCTCCATTGAGAATAATGTTGACAGTTGATTTTGTGTATGTGCACTTACTTATGTTGAGGCATGCCTCTTCAAGTTCTATCTTACTGAAAATTCTGATCAGCAAAGGCATTGTATTTTACCAAATGAAAAATTGGGAAATATGTAAGGGTTTATTTTATTCTGTCTATTTTTATGCTACATTTATAAGGTTTTAATAAACACTCTAATTTTTTATCTCCCTGGTAGCTCTTTGGTGTTTTCTTGTTAATTTTGTGGAATATGATTTGAAGTATGACCTTAATTTGAAATATGGTACTGTAAGTATTTATAAAACAATGATCACTTTTAGATTATGAAAAAGTGCTCAAAATATCCTGTGGCTTGAAGATATGCTGGAAAATGAAATAGTGATGATTTAAATTAAGCTGAAGATGTTACTAATGACTATATTGACTCTCTGGGTGGCGAAAATGGTTAATCACTTAGCTACTATTGAGGTTCAAGTCTTCCTCAGATGAAAGGGATGGAAAGTTCTTAAC
>PVJH01026862.1:7211-29569 GCA_004026705.1 Nesogale talazaci
TTTTTTTTCCTAAATAGATTCCTGTCAAACCATGTGTGCAGTGGTTTGTCCAGTGGCCTCAGTAACATTGTTGCAACTGAGAAGATGTGTTAGTGTTTTCATGACTTCCTTTTGGGTGGCTTTGTCTACTCATCCAGGGTCTCTGCTTTCCCTCTGCTGGAGTGCTGGCCACGTGGTCTCCTGTAGAAAGGTCTTTGGAGCACAGTAGCACGGCTGCTTTTCTCTGTCTGGGAGCCAGGTGATGCGTTAGCTAGAAGATGCCCCTGGAGGTGAATTTCTGTTGGGGTTGGACGAGTATGTCAGGACCAGTCCCAGGGAACCTTCCAGTCTGCACTACACACCAGCACAGCTGTGGAGATCGGGGCGAATCCATTTGAGTCACTCTGGGACCCAAGTCTGGCCCACGCTCTGTTGCCCTCTCTCAGGATCTAGGCCTTCCGAGTCAGTGGGGTGGTGGGGGCACCATCTAGTTCTTCTGAGCTCCACGGGGAGGCCGTGTTTCCTGCAGGCTGTTTGTCCTGGTGACCAGTGTCTCTATTGACACGGGTTTTTCTTGTCTCTCACTCTGGAAGCTCAGAAACCAATATGGGGACACTTCCCCCCAGCCCCGCCTTTTGAAACTTCCTTTATGTCACTTTGCTTTTACAAAAGGGGAAATGAGTTCCTTGGGTGCATCAAGTGTGGCAGCCCTTAGCTGATCCTCTGGACACCCCATTCTGTCTGGAGCCGCTGTCTGAACACTGTAGGCGGTCATGTGTTGTCTGATTGTATACAGTCATCTCGGGGTCAGGGAAAACCCATATTATTCAGGCAGGGTTCCATAGGAATGCGGGTATGTGGGCCTATGGGAAACCTGAGCTGGTATCCTAGGCAACAGGCTCCTGGAGTCTTGGTGGACCCCGCCTGGGCTTAGGAGCCCCGGTGCTTTTTCTGCTCAGCACACCTTGGGTTGTCTGTCCCAGCGGGAACACCGCTGCTTCTGCAGCTGAGTGGGCTTGTCCATGGGACAGGGACAGGTTGGCTGGTAAATGGCCACACTGCCCAGCTTTGGGACAGCTCAGGGCCCTGATGGCCTTTGGGATTGTGGGTGGGTGTGATGTGTCCTGAGGCTGTGCTTTGAGGGTCGTCTGACACATGTTTGGCAAGTCTTGCCCTGCTCCCAGGGCCCACTAAAGCCCCCTGTGGGCTTTGGGGTCCTGAGGTCCTTGAGACTCAGCAGACGGTGTGGGGCAGAGTCCATGCCAACTCTGGTGTTCCTGGAGGACATGGGTCCTGGCGTGGTGTGGGCAGTGCAGCTGCCAGTTCTGCCAGACGAGGTGGGGGTGGGAGTGGATCTGGATGGACAGCACTCCCGGCCCCAGGGCCACTGGTGGGCGCACGGGCCTGTTCTCTGGCCCATTTCTCTTGTTATGAGCGCCATCACCAGACTCAACAGCACAGACAAACAAGAAAGGGATCCGCTTTGCCAACTTGTGAGCAGGCTGCCCGTGCCAGGGGAAGGCATCCTCCAGTGCAGTGAGCGCTGGGCTGCTACAGAGAGTCCATAATTCAGACCCGGAGCCAGGCCGTGGGGCAAAGGTCCAAGGGTGTGCCAGGAGGACTGTAGCCATGGCGGTGCTAACAGTGACTGCGAGCTCAGGTGGCCCAGGGGTTAGGAGTCGGGCTGAAGTCCCCAAGGTCAGCTGTTTGAACCCACCAGCAGCTGCTTGGACGCCCTTGAGGAGTTCAAGTCTCAGAAATCCACAGGGTGGTCCTGCCCTGCCCTGCCGCGATTCTCAACCTTCCGCACGCTGCTGCCTTCTCAGACCGGTCCTCATGGGGTGGTGACTCCCCCCGCCCCCCAGCCCTAACCTTATTTTCGTTGCCACATCGTCACTGTCCTTTTGCTACTCTTCTGAATCAGGTGACCCCAAAGGGGTCTCGACCCACAGGTTGAGAACCGCTGTCCTGTGGGGTCACTATGAGTCCACCTCCACTCGATGGCAGAGTTGGTTTTTTGGGCGTGGGTATAGTACCTGAGCGTCACGTCCGGGTAGGGTTTCCGGCTAGATGTGATGGGCGGGGTCCGCTGTCAGCAGCAGGACACCACCTCGTTCTGGTTTCAGGGCTGGGCGGCCGCTTGTGTACGGCCTCCTTGGGACTTGGTCCTCCTCCGGCCTGGTGACCTGGTCAAACGTGGAGGTATTCCCTGCTGTGCGTTCCCTGTGATCGCGCCCGTCTGTTTCCAGTAACTCTTTTTGGGTGGGCAGGGAGGTGAGCAGAGTTTGGCTTCTTTTTTTTAAGATGTTGAAAACCAGCATTCCCCTTGGCATATCCTGTTCATTTTTCTTGAGCCTGGGGCTGGGTACAGGCCTGGCGAGGGCAGGAAGGGACAGTGCCCACCTGCCTGCCCTGCTGTGGTGTCCGGAGTCCCTGATCCCTGAGCAAGGGCCAGCCAGCGGCACTTCTGGGGCGCAGGGCCACCCACTCTCTGCACATAGGGGTGGTGGGAGTGTGCATGTGCGCCCTCTTGTGGCGACTGTGGCGTTACTCCCACCACGCTAGCTCGTGGAAGGTGTTGGTTGATTGGAAGCTGGTGGAAGGGTGGCTCTAGCGCTGGGCCATTGTCCTTCGGGGTCCCCAAGGCTGAGCCAGCTTTGGACAGATGCCACCTGGAGGGACTCCCCTGGCACCCCTCCCCCTTCCCTTCCTGTGCTTGGGTTTGTGATCAGAGCCTGGAGGGCTGCGTCCCTCAGGGCTACCCTCTGCGTGGGGAGCCAGTCGTCCTCCCTCCAGCAGCACATTCGGTCCACATGCCCGGGAACCTCCAGCCCTGGGCACTTAGATGAGTGGCAGGGGCTTCCAAGGTCCCCGTACAGGCCCTGTTGCCGCTCCATTCTCCAGGAACCTTGGAAGCCCCTTGGGCGTGGCGGGCGCCGAAGGTAGGCGGAGGCTCTGAGCTGGAACTTCTCAGGGTAAGCAGCCTTCTGGATCCTGCGTGAGCGGGGGTTGATTGCAGTGAAATGTCACCGACACTTGGAAGCCCTAACATAGCCCCCAACCCACTCCGCCACCCTCTCTGGCGACTGGTGGGGCATGAAAACTCGGGGCTCCTTCTTGGGAGACCACATGCTCACGCCTCAGCATGCATGACCACGCAGACAGAACCCGGGGGCCCTGGCTTGGGGAGATGCCCGGGTTACTGTGGGGCCGGCATGGGCTGCCGCTCCTCCCGGGAGAGCCACCCGGGCGCCTGCCCCGTGAGCGGGAAGCTGCGGCCCTGACCCCGCCCTTCTCTCCACAGAGTCGGGGTTCTGGAGGACTCCTTCACATTCCTGGGCATCTTCTTGGCCATCGTCTTGTTTCCCTTCGGGTTCATCTGCTGCTTTGCCCTGAGGAAGCGAAGATGCCCCAACTGTGGGGCCACCTTCTCGTAGAGGGACCGCCCCCTGGCTTTCCGACTGGCGCTTTTTCTAATGTAAATGTTGTGTACAGTAGCTTTATCCCAGGAAGCTTCAGGACTGTTTTGTAAGGGTGGAGGGCAGGTCCCGTGTGTCAGCTGTGGGAGCCGAAGTGATGGGGACTCGGGAAAGGGCTGCTGCTTCTGGGTCCTCCGGTCCGAGGGAGGTGAGGGCACCATTTTAATAAATGAAATTCCTGCCCTTGTTGTGGGTTTCCGCCTGCCTGTGTGCACACGCCCTGCAGCCAGGAGGCGGCCACTGGGATGGCAGTTGGCTACGTCAGTGGGAAGGTAAGTGACTCTTAAAAAACTCCTGCTCAGGGCTGAGCCCCGGTGGCGTAGTGGTTGTGCGCGGGACTGCGGCCCACTGGGACGGAGGTTCAATTCCAGCAGTGGGGCTGGGCCTCCTACTCCCACCGCCGGAGAGCAGTGATGCCCACCAAAAACAAAAAACAAAAAACCTCCTGCTCAGCCAGTCCGGGCGTGGTCTTTGAGTATGCTGGGTAGATGTGGAATTGACGTTTGCTGTGGCCTCGACCCCAATGGGCTCAGGGGGCGATGCAGAGAGGAGCCAGCATTGCCCAGGGGGCTCTTGAGGGCCACGTCCCACCATCTGGAAGGACCAGCTCTGGCTTGGGCTCAAGATGAACCCCGGCTACCCCTGGGGGCAGCCTCTTTGGGGCTGACCCAAGAGCCAATTCTACGGCTCAAGAAAGCATGCCTGTGTTCAAGGTCTTTATTGTCGTCATGAAATACAGTACGGAGCATGCTTTGGTACTGGGGACCCGAGGACCCCCTCCGCCCACTTGTGCACTGAGTTTCATTTGTGGGGGCAAAGTGGGGCTTGGAGATGTCTGGTGGGGTCCACGTGACGGACCTGTGTCTAGATCCCCCTGTCAAAGCCAGAAGGCTCCTCAAAGCGGGCCTCTAAGGACCCAGCTGTCCTCCCTGAGCGGGAACACTCCTGGAACCGCTCCTGTAGGTGGTGGGAGGAGATCCCATCAGGTTCTTGGGGGGGGGGGGACTGCCTTGCTGGCCCCCCCCCAAGAGCTTGAGCCATTGCTCACCCCAGCTGGAAGGAGGTCTTCGGGAGGGCCGTGGGCCTGCACTTGGCAGCGTCCAGCCCCGAGAAGCGCTGAGCTGACGGAGCAGTGAAGTCCTGGGTGCAAATCCTCACTGAGATTCTCCACTCATCAGGGAGAACAAGGTAGATCCTTCCTGCTGGTGGGACTCCCCCATAGGTGGGCCGAGGGCTGCCATGTATGGCCCTCAGGCCTGGACAGCCAACCCGGCAGGCAGCTTGTCACGGTGGGCGGTGGTCAAACACGAAATGGGAAGCTCCTGCTGCACTGGGCTGTGTGACGGGGCTTGTGTAGTCCCCTCCCTCCCGAGGTGGCTTTCTCCGATAAAACAAATTTTGCAATTAAGTTAGAAAATTTATATTGTACATATTTCATAATTTATATTGCTTATGATTTGCACACTGAGGTGCGTGCGCACAGTGTTTTTCTTTAGGTAAACATCATGCTGCTGCCTGAGCGCACGCGCTCAGTAAGACACTACTGCTTCTCAGCATGGAAGCCGGGCGCCGGGCAAGAAAGCACAAATGATCTGTACATTTTGGCTGTTTAAGGTGGGGAAAAAGGGTGCACGAAGAATCAACCCAAATTTATAGAACAGAATAGGAAGTGTGGATTTTAAATAATTTTGTTGGTCACTAAAGCTATTATTCGTTTGATCCTCTGGAAGACGGTGCGCAGACCAGCGAGGTGTCCTTGAGAAGGTACGTCCAGCTGCCAATGAGGACGCGCTGCAGACGGCCCGGCCAGGTGGGCGCCACGGCAGCCCCAGCAGCTTGGTGTCGGGGCATGTGCGGGTGCACCGGCCAGCGGGGCGGGAGAGTTGATGGGGGGCCAGCAGCCGCCTTTCACCGGATGACGGGAGCAGACCGGTCGTTGGTCACTGTTGGGCGCAGCTTCACCGTAGCAAAGGGATTCTCTCCGCTGTGCGGGGGAGAGAGCCTTCAGACACACTTGGTTTTCAGAGACGAACCCCCCACCCCCAAAGGCAGGGGCAGCCATGAGGTGGTGCTCCAGCTGCGTCCCAGAGAGGGTACAAGACAACACCTACCTTAGAAAAGGGGGCTTTGCCATCCCGTTGGCATCATTCTGTGAAGAGAAGATTATGGAAGGTTATGGAATGCCTTGAGACAGGCCTTTCCACTATGAGGAGGGAGGTTGGTGGTAGTGAGGGTTAAATGCCAGTCTGCTCGCCAAGAGGGCAGCAGTTCAAAGTCATGAGCTGCTAAAGGAGAAAGGAGGCAGTCTACTTCGGGTCTCAGACACTGCAGGGGGTGGTTGTGTCCTCGCCTGTGGATTCCCAGATGGGAGTTGGTTCCAACCAGCGGGACTGGAAGGGGAGGGAGGCTGTGAGTGGGTACACGGACCAAGGTGAGGACTGTTTTGAAGGACAAGTACCCTTACAGGTGTGTGAGAGGCACTTGTGCTTCCGGAGGACTAGGAGTCCAGCCTGCCCCTAAAGATGGCCCCAGAGCTGCACTGTGGGAGAAGAGCCCACCCAGCAGTGCAAGCAGGGGGGCTAGAGCCACGCCCTCTGGGGAGGGGAGAGGAGCGGCCCTCGCCGCCCAGCCAGTCTAGTTGGCTGCTCCTGCGCACTGGTGGCAGTCGCCCTCACTGGACTGCAGGGAGGCAGGGCTACCCCAGGGGCAGCTCTACCTGGTCCTGTAGGGTCAGTGTGAGTCAAAACACCACGACGGCCGTGGGTTCAGCTTTGGGATGTGGGGGAAGGGCAGATGGGGGCTCTGCAGTTAGCAAGTGTCTGTGCCGGGCCTGCACCACCCATCACTCCTCGCTGCCCTTCAAACCCTCGTCCCTGTGCGCGCCCTCCCAGTGTCAGCCTAGCCTGCCAACAGCTCCCTTCTTACCAGTGTCCTCTCATTGGACCCCACCAGCCCCAGTTAGGGAGGCCCCGCCTGCTAGGTCTAGCCACAGCTAGGCAGCGTGGTTCAAGAAGACATTGAAGGTCAGTTATCAGAGACAAGTCCCCTCCCTCCTGACCCTAGCCAGCCCCTTCAGTCTCTCCACTTCTCCTCAGGGCCTTCTCTCTGGGACATCCAGAAGATTCTCCTTAGGAGGCCCTCTGCCTCCCTGCCCCACATGGGATACTTCATCTCCATTTCATAAGCTGGCCCAGCCCCAGCCCCCTCCCACCTTTCCTCTCAGAAACAGCTGGCTTGTCTCACTCTCTTCTCCCCCTCACCAGGCAGCACAGTGAAAGGGTCTCCCCATCCAGCCCTGACTGGTGAGTGGGCTGCCCACGGTCCCCTGTGCTGACTCCTGACTCCTCTGCCCAAAGTTCCCCCACTGCTCTCACTGCCCAAAGGCTACGATGGGGCTCCCAGACCCAGACCCACTTCTTCCTCACCCCCAGGAACCCCTGGTAGATCTGGGGAGCATGGCAGGCCCCATCTCCGCAGGTCCCCACGGCTAGGCGAGCAGCTATGCCTGCTGGGCGAGGCAAGTGGTTTCTCTGCCACCTGGGGCGAGTTTCCGGCCCCTCACACAAGGTCAGTGTCAGCCACCCTGCCTGTCTTCCCCTTGGCACTCAGTGCCACCCAGGAGTTCTTTGTCGGCCCCCGTCCCCAGGGCCTTGGAGCCAGCTGCTTACAGGAGGGCTGAACCAACCCCAACCACAGTGGACACATTGACCATGGGTGGGAAGGGCCTCGAAGGCTAATGAGGGTCCACAGCCTGGACGGATGGACACCCCCCTCCCTGCCCCCCAAAACAGGTGCTGTGAGGTCCTGTCCCCCTCCTTGCTGCTGGATTAGTGCTTGGTGTGTCTCAGAGAGCCCTGCCTCCGGAGGAGCTCCCAGCCCCAGCCAGTTTGTTGGTGACCCAGGCCAGTTTGGACCTGAGGTCCTGGCCAGCTGAACCAGGCCTGTGAGGGTGCTGGGCAGCAGGCCAGCTCACGCTGTTTCCCCCACTGTGCACACTGGACCCCACGAAGGCCCCTCCATTTGTAAAGCCTTCTGGAGGCCAGTTCTTACTCCTCGTAAGCACCCCTGACAGGCGGTTGTTTAAACAACCTTGTCACTGGCCTCGGCTCCCTAGTGACAGCCCCTTCAGGGGGATGCAGAAGCCCCACAGACAAGCCAGCCACTGGGTCTGCAGCCATCTGCCACATGAGCCGCTACCGACCCGCACGTTCGCTGGAGAGCGACCAAAGAGGACCCGCCATTCCAGGTGGTTCTGAAAGCTGCTTCCACGTGCAACCCTGCGGGAACGCCTCACTCCTGGAGAATGGCGGGGTTCCCCGTTCTGCCCATCTGTTCGCTTGGTCTGCCCAAAGCCGGCCTGGCATGGGTGGTTATTCAAGGACACCAAAGTCAAATACAGTACAAAACTCAGATGCTCTGTCATTCAATCCCTGCTCAGGATCACATGCACCTAGTAGCTACTATCCTGGGGCACTACTACCATCCAGAAACCTCTGGAAAGTTCTATTGCGTGCCTCTGATTTGTAAATCCTCTAGTTTCACATAATGACACCCCTGGGAGGCTGTGGGGACCTGGAGGCCCACTGGGGTAGCTCCCTGCCATCACACTGAGCTACGCTGCAGCTTGCCTTGAGCCAGGGGGTGCAGAGGCATCACCCTGCCTACCGGGAGGCCAGGACGTGAGCAGCACACACTCCTTGATGCCTCCCTTCAGAAACCATGTGTGCCCAGCTGAGGCGGGCCGTGGGCCTGGTCTGTGCGGCTCTCGGTGCTGATCATAAGTGTCTTCATTGACTGGTGTGATGCTGGGGGGCCAGGCGAGCACCCCTGAAGTCACAGCCCAACGGCTGCTCCTGAGAGGCACTCTCCCGGAGGTCAGCCGATGGGAAATCCTTCTGACCTGGGTGCGTGGTGTTTTCCAGAGGAGCAGCCTGGGCTGGCCGTGCTCTGTTGGCTGGGGGCAGATTCCAAAGTTGACCGTCTCGGTGTGCAGACCCCTGTCGCCCATGAGGCATGTGGGAGCCGGGATGGATGGGTGTTGGGAGGGCGCTCGGACATCGCGAGCACACACGGGCTGGCTGCGGAACGTGGTGTGAAGCACTTCACCGAGCTCCCCTGCATGTGGGGTCCCCCGTCAACTGTAGTAAACCACCCCCTACAGGGCACACCACGGGCTCACTGGCTCTTAAAAACGAGCTTAACCTGGTCTTGGGAAACGGGCAACATTTCCTCATACCATCCCCCCAAATTTTCACAACCATCACCCCAGCCTTTAAAAAAAAAAAACTCCACCCTGGGTTATTTTTAAAGGAATCCTTAATAAGTGTGTATGTATAATGAGCATCTGAATGTCTACAAAGGAACCCTGCCCATGTTGGGACTTGGCTTTGTAACTTGGCCTGGCTGGGGCCCTCAGCATGTGTAGTGCACACTCGCCTGGCAGCACCTGAGGTGCCCTCAAGACGGGCAGGATGGCCCAAGGGTCAGAGGCACTGCGTGTCTTTTGCCTCCCGAGGTGACAGAGGGACTCGTGGGGTAGACATTTCTACCCACGCAGGCAGCGGTGGTGGGTGCTGCTTGAAGCTCTACTACTGGGGCTTGAAAAGTGATGTGGACAAATGCCAGTGGTTTTTTGTTTTTTTTTTCATCTGTTTGTCCATGAACCATCCGCCCTCAACTCCTTTCATTACGGGTTCCTCCTGTGGCCGACCACATTGGGGCACAGGACTCTCCGATCATCACACAGCGGGGCTCTCACACCCAAGCTTGCTTTGTCTGTGTTACCCCCGGGGCAAAACTCGAGATGAAAATATGTTCTGTGATGGCGAAAATGTCCATGTCGTCTGTGTCATCCAGTAGCAAATGCCTTTCCCTTCAACGGCATCAACCCTAATGTAGTCCTCTTGATGGCTGCCGAAAACCACAGTGCCACTGGGACATTTCTGTCACTGAGGAACATCCAGAATGCTCGACCACACACTGATAGGACAGGCTGCCCGAGCAAGAAGTGCTCTGGCAAAACCCAGCGGGCGGGGGAACGGGTCTGACCCCAGTGCTCATTGACGGGGCAGCGGAGCACAGGCGCCCCGCATGAGAAGACGAACAGCCTTTGAAAACACTAGCGTGAAGACATTTGGAGTCACAGGTCACGCAGTGGGTGCATTCAAGAAGACATGCACAAAGTCATTTTCGGGTGAGATTTCAGACACTTGCTGTTCCTTGACTGGGTCCAGATGAGGCGGGGCTTTGTCCCACAATGCTTCACTGTTGAGCGCAGGACATGCTTTCCGAAGAGCAGCCTGCTGCTGTGATCACGATGTTCTGCCCACGCACCCACTTGAAGCGAGACCCTCGACTGGGCACCACACACTGCCTTCAGAACCCGCCCTACACCCACTCCCCCCAACTCCACGGTGCCCTTCTCTGAAGTTGCTGGACAGCAGCAATTCGACATCTTCACTTTAAACCGCAGCCCAAGGGCACAAAGGGCATTGGGTGTACGTCACCTCAGAGCCTTCTGCTCACCCTCAAATGGTCGGGAGTTGTCCTTCATTCTGTCTGGCTCCCGGATGACACCTCTTGGGGTTGTGTCGCTTGGTGAGTCTACTGTCCACTCAGCCATGTGCTGCCCAGCAGGGGGCGCTGCTGCCAGCCCTGTCCTCTGCTGGGGGCTCCTTCCCAGACTCTGGGCTCCTTGGCCCCACAGGAAGGTGGCTTGGAGATCCATGTGGTCTCCATGTGAAAAGACATACTGCACTTGCGCAGGCCCTGCTAGCACGTACCCTGCATGCGGTCCTCAGCCTGCGACCATGCAGGGTTAATTGCTCTGGCC
This sequence comes from Nesogale talazaci, assembly GCA_004026705.1. Lineage (NCBI taxonomy): Eukaryota > Metazoa > Chordata > Mammalia > Afrosoricida > Tenrecidae > Nesogale > Nesogale talazaci. Next base: position 17,502 of record PVJH01026862.1, read on the forward strand.
TCCACCACCTCCCCTAGGTCCGGTCCCTGCTTAGCAATTCTCATAGCAAACACAGTCCTCAATGTCGAAAGGGGTGGGGGAGCAACAACACAGAGACCTGCAAAACCCTGGTCTGCTTATTTCCCCAGGTCCGGGCCCTCTCTTTAGGACCCTGTCTTTGTTCGTCTCCACCCCCCTGGAGTCAGAGCTGGTGCCTGGTGCACGCACGTCCTTTCCTGTTCCTCACCGGCCCCGTCAAGGACAAGGGGCGTGCTCTGTGCTCACGAGGCTGCCGTGAGAGGTGACTGCTTCCCCAGCACCTGAAGGTTAAGCTCCTGGGTTCACCTTCAGCCTCCCCTTCAGGGAGCCACTGCAGCAAAGGAGTTCATGACCAAAGGCCTCCAGCCATAACCCCTAATCCAAGCCTGAGGGGAAGGGGTTTTCCTGTGAGCCACCAGACACTCAACAGCGGAAAGAAGGGCTGACGGAGGAGGGAGAGGACCCAGAAAAGTGCGGGTGTGGGAAACGAGTCTGGCGGCTTTACTCACAGGAGACGAAGCTTCAGGCTTGGGCGGCGTCACTCTGAAGGTGGAGGTGTGTGTGGGAGCCTCTCCTCTCTTGTCCGCAGCTGCCCCCGTGGACAGACAGTCTTGATAGTCTGGCGGTGGGAAGAAGACCTGGCTCTTCTCAGCCAGGTTCACAGTGCTCACGCTGCGCACGGGCACTGGGCTGGGAGGAAACAAGGACAGTGTACAATGAGGGGATCCTGGCAGCCATGACCTTTGCCTCTGACCAAGAGTGACCCAGCAACTCCCCAGAAAGCTCTTCACTGTCATGACCAAACAAGAAAATAAAGCAGACGCTAGCTAGCTTGATTAGGAGCTGGACCTTGATCTATATAATCTACAGTGATCAATTTTAAAAAAAGGAAAGCAAAACTAAAAGAGAAAGACCACAGCACAAATCTAAGTAGTAAGCACTTAAGATAAAAAAGAATCAGCACTGTCCTCTGCAAATGTTACTTTTATGTCTTGGCACAACAGCATCCCAGGGGGACGAGAGAAGATGGAGATGGAGTCAAGAGCCACAGTGGAGAAGTGGTGACAGGACTCGGTGGTCTAGGAGGCCCTGGAGAGCTGCCTCAGATTCCTGGGGACCCACCTCAATGAGACTGTGGGGCTGGAATTGGCTCTACAAGTCATGACTGTCATTGTGAGGCTACGTGGGCTGAAACACACTTGTTGGCCTGTTGGCACAGAGGGGCTACCAGAGGTGGGAAGGAGGTCTAAGGACCATGAGTGTCCACACAGGGGGACAGAGAAGAGTCTCCAGAGGTGACTGCACAGGGGCAGCAGGAGGAGTGGAAGGAAAAGAGTCCAAGGTAGGAGAACATTCTGGAAAGAGTGTTCATCAAGGTTTGAGGCTGTACTAAGGATCACATTTTTTTTTGGCATCACTGCCCTCTGGTGGTGGGAGTAGGAGGCCCAGCTTAGTTCCTGGAGAGCTGCTGCTGGATTTGAACCACCAACCCAGTGGGCCGCAGTCCCACACATAACCACTACGCCACAGGGGCTCAGCCCAGGACCACATTTTTTAAACAGAGCAGCACTGAGAGGAGAGAGGTCAGCCAGGTCTCTCCATCTGGATGATGGAAGAATGGAACAAGGTGGGACAGTGACACCTCTTTCCCCCTGCCCACGGCTCTGCTTGGAACCTGGGTGTGGGAGTTACATCATCTGGTGTCAGTTTGGGACTTGAGAGGATTAAGAGTGAAGGGGTGGAGCCTAGTCTGTCAGTAGGATCATAGCCAATGAGGCCTCTGGGTGGGCATGGCCTTCTGAGAATTTGGGAACTCCTGTTTTTCTCCTCGTTGGAGGTGTGAGATTCTCTCTCCCTTAGAGACTACTGACACGGCCGACTCCCTGAGAGGACGCTTCACTGACCAGACTCACTGCACCAAACTGACAGACCCCGTGCCCTGAGAACTCGAGGAGCCACGCAGAGACCCTGCCGGGGCCGAGATGCTCACACTGCTGACTTCCCACTCCCCGGCCTGTGGTCATCCTGCACTGGCGTGATTGTATGTGTCCCGTGAGTCTGAAGAGGGCTTTATAGAGCAGTATCAGAGAGCCCGTAAGAAAGAGGTTATATACAAGAGCAATTGAAAACATCCTAGCCCGGTCCAGATCAAGTTTGTGTCTGTGGATTTGTTTCTCTAGTGAACCCCGACTGACACCTGGGGGTTCAGGGTGGGCTTTCAGAGGGGTGGGAGGGAGGGAGGGGGGGAAAGGGGCATACTTGGGCTACCTTGGCACAGGCGGCGCTACTGCTTCCTCTGCGCTCCCCTCCAGCACCTGTGTGTATGACGACGGGAACCAGCCTCTCCTGCAGGGAAGGGTATGGGAACAGAAGACCTTTTTGTGGTACGAGTGGCTGACAGCTCCACAGCAGGCACGCCGAGGAGCGACACCAGGCTCACCACGGGGCCTCCGTGTGGCAGAGGCTTGTGGAAACACGCGGGTCACTGATAAGTCTGGTTCCAAGCGGACTGACAGGGCGGTGTGAGGAATGACTGATACTCGGAAAGCCAATCACACGCTTGGAAGAAACAACAGACCAGGTGAACGTTATCTGCTCTCAGAGGTGACTTTGCAGCCCCTAGTATTATCTGGTGGGACACCAAGTCCAGGCAGGCCTCCCAGCAGAGCAAAGAGCTCTTCTAGCAAGCCCCGCGGGTAGCTGGAATAGCATCGTGAAGTCTGAACCATGGCGGGCAGGGCCACAGACGTGCTGGGGGGACAGGCGTTTGGGCAAAGGGCACCCACGTTGGATGCAGGGCACACACACACCTCCAATCCATGAAAAACACTATCTGCAAGTGTGGCATGATGAGGTCTATCCGCAAACCCGACGACCACTGGTGGCCACAGCCTTCCCACCGCTCCCCCTGCCCCCACCACCCCGCCGCAACAGGACAGGGTCCCCTGTGAGCAGTGAGCAGTGAGCAGCCCAATGCTTAACCCCCCGCAGCACTGGGGCTCACACACAGAGGGCGGCCCGAGGTGGACGGCTCCGGGAAGTCTGAGTGACTTACACCTTGGTGGCGTCCAGCTCCCCGTAGAGCCAGCCGTCCTTCTCCTCAGGGATGAGCAGCGTGATGACAGCCCCCTTGGCGAAGCTGAGCAGGGTCTTGTTCCCGCTGTCGGCGTGTGCGAAGATGGCCCGCACCTTCTGCTTCCTCATCAGGTTCAGGCCGGTGGCCATGGACACTGAGCGCTGGAGGCTCGGGTCCTCAGGAGGCGCTGCCGGAGAGGAAGCGGCGTGAAGGGCGCTTCCCTCACGGACCTGCTCGCTCCCAGCACCCAGCCCACTGACCCGCCTGTCCGTCCGTCCATCTGTGGAGGGGGCCGAGAGAAGCACCGTGCGTCCACACCAACAGAAGATGAGCCCTCAGAGGCCAGTGACTCACTGGGAGCCCCGAGCTGGTAGCGGCAGGCTCAGGGGTCACGAGGGCAGCCAGCACCAAGAGCATGTTCTGTGTCGCAGTGCAAACACAGGCTCCTCAGGTCAAACATTTCTTTCCACTCAAGTTCTGCCACCCCAGGCCTGGATCTGGTTTATCTACCCGGAAACAATGCAGGCTCTTCCTCTGCATTATTCTCGCCACCTCTTCCCACCATCCACACAGCCCGCAGGGGTCAGCGTGTGAAACTCGTGAAGTGGAGGCAGTGAAGCAGATGGGAGCGACTCTGCAGTAAACCTGACCCCCGGCCCCAGAGCACAGCGTTTCTCGTTGGGGGCCCACACTTGACTCCCTTTGTTCTAATCTTACAATCTAGTTAGAATCCACTGTGAACCCACGGTCCCTAGCTGCTTCCTTAAGAACCAGAGAACTGAAAACAAAAGAACTGGAGATTAACACAACTCCATCTGAAGGTCGGACCCCGCTCACAACATTGCAGCGGAACCAGGGCACACCCGCTCCAAGCAGAGGGCACAATCTCAGAACCAGCTGGGCTGCCCTGGTGGCCAGACTGCTCCGGGTGACCCTTGCCCCGAAGTCCTGTTGTTTCAGGCAGCAGCTTCCGTCTGGGTCCACTCTGTCTTCCTTGGGTCTTCCCCAAACCACAGGCACTGCCATCAGGTCAGTTCTGACTCTCAGCGGCCCTACAGGGCTGGGCAGATCTAGCTCTGCCCCGGTCCGGTGGGTTTCCCAGACGGACTCTTCACTGGAGCAGAAAGCCTCGACTCTCCCCTGAGGAGCGGCTGGTGGTTTCCCACTGGTGACCTTGTGGGCAGCAACCCCACGTGGGACTCACTAAGCCATCAGGGCAATGGCAGCTGCTGCTGCAGGGCCCCAGGACTAGTCCTCCACAAATACTCTTGCGCCTCCCCCCACCCCCCCAGGACTAGTCCTCCACAAATACCCCTGCCAATCTCGTGACTGGGCTTGCTCTATCCAGGCTGCCTGGATCAAACCTAGCCCTTTCTTTGCTTGGAGGTGGAACAGAACATGCGCGTGCCTGTCTGTTGCTCCAGCTCCAGCTTACCACCGGCTTATGCAAAGCGTACCTAACACTTCTATGAATAATAACATTTAAAAAGCCTTTAAAATCACACCAGATCTTACCTGCCGAGCTGTTTGTCCTTTCTGAATTCTGGGCCACGGTGGCAGGGTTATTAAACATATCGATCAGGGGACCGCTGTAGGCCTTGGTTGAAGTGGCTGGGGGCATCTTGGGTGAATATTTGGAAAGGGTGTCATAATCTTTCCCAACCTGTGGAAAAGCCTCTGTTAGTCTATACTGAGACCCGCACAGCTACTGGCACGGGGCTTCCCGGGCTGGTCCGCATGTCCTGCGCTGCGCTACAAGTGCCACCTTCGTCTCCAGCACGGTCTCTGAGCCGCCGGGCAGCTGCTCCTTTCCAACGACCTCCAGCAGGCTACACACCCTACCAGTGCCTTTTCAGTCCTCGCTGACGTAAAGGGGAAATCGTTTTCGACAGCGATATGCCTGCCTCCCAGTGTCGACAGCCATGCACCAATCACGGTGTCTACACAGGAGCCACTAGGAAGGAAGGATGGCTCGAAGGATGTGTGCACTTGGACTTTTACTAGGTTCTGCCAGACAACTTTTTAAAAAGGCAGCTACCATGTATAGTCTGCTTATCAGCGCCCCTTAAATGTAGTGGGCTCTGCCCTCCTGCCGTGGAGTTCTAAGTGTTGGCGGGGAGCGGGCACATGACCTTGCAGTCTGGTGAACACACAGCCCTGCATTCCTTGAACCCAAGGGAGGCCGAGTCCCTCTTGATGCCACCCCGCCCCCTCTGTTTCTTACTGGGTGAACTGCCTGTGCACATTCGTGGCACTTACACCAGTCAGCACCTCGTCCGTCAGTCAGAGAAGCTGGCTCCTTGTCACAGTTCTGTGCAGTCCCTGAGGCCTGCTGTCAGCACCAGAGGAGAGAGCCCGGCTGGCCCACCTGCCCTCCAGAAGCTGGCTTCAGATTTCCAGCTCTGCTTGGGGGTTATATCAGAGTTGTCCTGAACATTCTTCTAAAATTCTCTTTGGGGCTGAGCCCCGGTGGCATAGTGGTTGTGCGTGGGACTGTGGACTGTGGTCCACTGGGATGGAGGTTCAATTCCAGCAGCGGCTCCACAGGAGGAAAGGCTGGGCCTTCTACTCCCACCACCAGAGGGCAGTGATGCCCAAAAACCAAACCAAACCAAACCAAAAACAAAACAAAATTCTCTTTGTATCAGGACTGTAAGATCAAACCCATGGCTCTCTGGTCCCTGAAGGACAGCACACTGTCTCACTGGGCTTCCGAGGCTGCCATCTCTACAGGCACAGAGGGCCTCATTTTTTCTCTGGGAGGCCAGCAGGTGGGTCTGACCCATGGACCTTTGGTCGAGTAGCCAAGCGCTCTCCCACAGCACCACTGCTTTCCGGGGGGTGTAATGGGGGCAGCTACGATGTGAGTGCCACTCATTAAGCAGGGGTAGTATCACCCACTTTGGGAAACATGGCTCTACATCTCTGCAGGAGCAGACAGCCTCATCTTTCTCCCTCAGAGGGGACTGGTGGGTTTGAACTGCTGACCTTGAGATGAACAGCTCAAAGCATAACCCATTTTACCACTAGGGCTTCGGATGAGTAGCACACCAGTTTACATTGTGGTGGAGGGTGGGGTGGGGGCAGACGCTGCTCCTTTCCAGCTCTCCCATGACCCCGGCTGAGACCCAGGGGCACTCCACACCCTGCGGCATGGGGCCGAGTCTCTGGCCTGACTCCACACACTTGCCTCGGCTGCATGCTGTGATGGGCCCTCCCTGGCCAGCTGGCCTCTTGTCTCTCTGTTGTCCTGGGGAGTTTTATGAGGAGGGAGGGTGGACCCCTGACCATGCCCATACCACCACAGAGTCTGGAACCCAGGGTCACGACCAGCAGACGACAACACCCAGCTCACAGGGGAGAGGTACTGGTGACTCCTGCCCCAGTGGTGGCTTCCACGATGTCAAACGGCATGGGAAGCAGTGCCACTCTGATCTGTTCTTCAGGACAGTGCTGCTTCCTCCATGGGGAAAACACTGAGTTGGGACTAAAAATAGCACCGGTACATTTTCCAAAACAAAGCCACCAGTGCTGAACACAGCGGAAGGCCTTTGTACAAGCCGGGCCCTGCGAGAGAGAGGAGGCTGGAGGTACCGTGGGTAAGGGATTGTCTGCTAATTCAAAGTTTGGGGGTTCAACCCAGGCTGGCAGCTCCTTAAAGGACACTGCGGTGACCACAAAGATGCTGGGCCTGGGGCAGCTCGGCTCTGCCACAAGGGGCTGTTGTGAGCTGCAGTGGCCTATGTGGCACCCAGCAGCAGCGGGAGAAACCAGGGATCAATGACATCGCCCCCGCCTCCCCCCGAGGACCTGGCCTAAGCTGCGGTTCACAGACACACAGCCGGCGCTGGCTTCTTACCATGTTGCTTCTCTGGATCATCGGCGAGGGCTGAGGCGTCCCGGACACAGGGGTGGAGAGCGGAGTCTTGATCTCTTCTATCATGTTCATGATCTGGTCTGGCACCTTGGTGGCATCACCACATGTCTCCTGCCACCAGGGCAGCTTGGCACTGAGCAGCTCTGCAGACTGCAGATCCCAGAGACACACTGGTCAGTGCAGCAGGCAGCGCTGCAGGAAACGGCTGTAGGGCAGCCCCGGGCACCACGGTGGGCTAGTTTCGAGGACCAGGGCCACCCGACCTGTCCCACAAAAGTGTACCAGCCCCTCAGGTCACACTGAGGAAGACTTATGGGGGTGACCCACGGGGTGGAGGACCCGTTCAAAGAATGAACAGGATCTCAACGGGAGGGGCTGGAAGTGTGGGAGAAATATTCAGAACAGTCTCTGAGATCATGGCCCTGACATCCTCAGAGCTGGAAGGAAACTCCTCCCTGGGGCTCGACTCTCAGTCGAACAACAGAAACACCCACAAGGTGAACAGTCACTCCCGAGAGGGCCTCCCTCCTTAACTATCTGCCGCCTGCCACTCGGAGCACAGCATGGTTGGCTGTGAGGACCACAGCAGGAAGGAAGGGAGGAGAGGACCATAAAGGGGACTGGGAGCCTGGGGTGTAGGAAGAGGTACTGGAATGCTATGGGGATTACAAGGCACTGTCACAGAATCAAACTATGGTTTGTTAGATAGAAAACCAACTTGTTTTGGGAAGAGTCAACAAAACCATGAAAAAAAGTTGAAAGTTACAAAAGAAGGACAGTGGAACAGCATGTGTGAACCCCCACTCTGTCCCCAGGGGCCCAAAGGCTGGTCAGGGAAGGTCTGGCGGGAGTTGACTGGGGCCTTTCTGGGGGCCAGGAAGCTAGGCTGCACATGGAGAGACAAGATAGCTGCCCCCGCCACTCCTCCACCCTGTCTGAAATAGGCCAGGGTCCCTCACCCCACATTTGACTCTGATTCTTGGGCATGGACGCCTAGAAGGACCCTTTAGTGGCCTTGTTTCTGGGGCAGCCGAGGACCCTTCCAGCTGCCCACCACAGCTGGACCCTGGAAGGCCATGTCAGACAACAGCTGGGCCTGCTTTACCCAAAGGCCTGGGACTCCTCAGAAGGGGGGAGAGGGAGGGGGAGGGAGTGCAACCTGGGATCAAACTGCCAGGGGTCCCAGCAGACTCGGCCTAGAAGTGAATGGAAGGAAAAACGTGGACTCGGGGGGCCCCAGGGGGCCCCAGTGGCTGGGAACCACCCAAGGGGCTTGGACAAAGTTGACTCCTTTTGAGAAAAGGGACAGGCTGCATTTCTCTGTAATGAAGAATCCCGTTAAAGGGCGTGAAGACATAGCAGTATGAGCAGGTCAGCAGACACTTCACTCATGCGAGCACTGCCCTGGAAGCCCACGCACTCCAGGTAGCCCTAGCGGCCCTCGAATGTCTCCCACCATAGCGGCCATTGCATCATGGGGGGGGCGAGTGGGAGTCAGGCGCCCAGAGGACAGTGCAGTAAGGTCGCACCTGGAGGTGGTACTGATGCATGTGGCCTGCGAAGCCGCAGTGTTTGTCCACCAGGAAGCAGAAGCGTCTCTTCTCCTCAAGCAGGGCGTCCTTGCAGCCGTCGGCGATGAACTTCTGGATTTCCGTCTGACGAGAAATGATGGTTTCCACGTACTGGGAAAATGAACCGCCGGGACAGGAGTGAGTTTCAGGAACCAGACAGCTGCCTGCCTGCCGCCTCCTGCTCACCTTCACAATGCAGCACACGCACACCACGCAAACAAACAGCAGGCAAAGAGAGGGTCCCGACTAGAGTGGATGAAACCCCTCCTCGTTCAGACTCCTGTCTCATGTGGCTCCCGGGCAATGCTCACAGGTGGTAGTCTGTGCAGCAGAGCTGGGAACGGCAGGTGGACTCTGGACCAAGGTGTTCTAGGTTCCAGTCCCACATGCCAACCACATAGCCTCAGCCTCAGTGCTCCCATCTGTGAAACAGGACTAGTGACACGTACCACGGCTGGTTTCCACCCGCCCCACCTCGGTAGTTCTGGTCTAGCCCAGAAAGCGTTGCGGCTTCAGCACTCAAACCCCCTCGGCTCCCTGCCATGGAGTCGACGCCGGCGGGGAGAACTGCCCTGTGGCTTTCTGAGACTGTCGTTCTTGAGGAGAGCAGAAAGCCCTGTCTTTCCCTGAAGAGCGGCGGGTGGTTCCGATCTGCTGAGGTTGTGTTTAACAGCCCAACAAGTAGCCACTACGGCACCTGGGCTTTATTTCGCACAGGTCAATCCAAATGCGCCCTGGCAGCAAGTCCTCCAGCGATGCGAGCTGCCACAGCCCAGAGGGGCAGCGCTGGCTGGCAGGCTGGCTCACCTCCGTCTCCTTGTGCTCGTACTTGAGTGCGTTCCGTGCCCCTTGGCTCTTCCTCCGGATCTTCTTCAGCTCGGCCTGCGATTTCTCCAGTGAGTCCAGCTTGCTCCTGTGCTCCGTTTGGTATCGCTTCAGTGTCGCCTGGAAATGAGAGTCGGGCTCATCAGAGAGGCCGGCCGTGACCTTGCTCCCCCCGCCCCACCTCCCATCACTGTCCACAACACTGCTTGGCCTGTGCTGCCCCCTGGTTCAGAGAGGGCCCGGGCCCGACTGGTAGCCTTCTGCACACGCAAACACTGGCTCTTTCTTTCACGGGCAGTCAGCTCCTTTCCTCAAAGGGTCAGAAAGGTGCTTTGGCAAATAGCCAAGTCACGTGTTCCTCCATGCTTTGCCATCTCTGGTGTCAAGCAGCAGGAGGCACTGGAGCTTCTAGGGGCCACTGTGGGGGACGACACATGTTTGGAGTGATGATGAGGTCAGTTTAGCAAGAAACGTACGCTCTGAAACCTCCAGTCCCCTGGCCTCTGTAACGGTAGGGTCAGGACAGCAGCTGCCTCGGGGAGTTTTGTGGGGATAATAATAATGAGGTATGTGACGACACACACCTCGGCAAACTCCCGGGCCCAGGCGCCTCCCCCAGAAGTTCCCTGAGCACACAGGTGTGGGGGGGGCAGGCCTTGAGGGGGACTTGCATCTCCACAGGGGGTGTCACCACCTCGGTGAGAAGACAAGGTCCGTGGGGGGGCTGGGGGGGCCAAGCACAGAGCTGAGGAAGACTAGGTGCTGGGTGAGGGCCCGGAACAGCACGGGCTGCGGCAGCACTGGGTGGAATTGCTCACAGCTCCTCCTTGGGAAGCATTCTTTCCCAAAGTGGGATACCATGTCTGGCCAATGTTTACTTTGTATTCTTTTTAAGGACGTGTCAGCGAAAACGCGCCCCTCAGTGTGGGCCACCCTGCCGGTGTCATGTGACCTGTCCCTCCACTCAACACCAAGGTCTGCAGCCCTCGCAGGGGTGGACGGCCCCGGGAGCGGGAGGGACCATGAACACTGGCTCCAGACTCACGCTCATGTACTTCACATCCAATTCTGTCTTCTTCTCCAGCTCGTGTATAATCTCCTTGTGGAATTTTTTGAACTGGCAACAAAAGGAAAGCAAAAGGAACTCAGGCTAATTTAGAATCTCTATGGGAAGTCCTTTTCAAATTCTTTAAAGGATTGTTTTGTAACTAGACAGAGAGTCTCCTTACGTTTTCTTCCAGGCTGTCGTTGAGTGCCTTGTGTGTGCCCGAGATCTCTATAAGCACTCGCCCTGTGAACAAGACCAGACAGGTTAGGGGCAGAGGCACCGAGGCGGGCCTGACCCAAACTGGAGAGGGTGCAGCCTGGGGAGTGTCCACGTGTGTGTGTGAAACAGTTGGCAGCAAGATTACTCTACACATCTCTAACCAGAAGAAGCCATCCTCTCTTGAAATCCACGTGATTCTCTCCCTCTGTAAGTGGAATCCTCCTAGTGGCTTCGTCCACTCCGGCTCACAGGGACCCTTCCGGACCGAGCAGGACGGTCCCGTGGGTCTCCGAGGACAAAATCCTGACCTGTCCCGGAGTGCCCCCAGGGGCCTTGTGCAACTGGTTGGATTTTGAAGTTGTCCGAACAATTGCTCTGGGTCATTACGGGAACTTATTATAGGGTCAAATGGTTTATATTTACATCGTTTCCAAAACACACTGGTGATCATGAAAGTTAAGGGTTCCAGTATTCTGTGGGAATAGTGCACCCTCCATTTAATTCTGCATGCTGTCTAACTCCCGAGGCTTGCCTTCATAGGCGTGCTATACAGGTCAGTTTCGATGGCTTCGGTGTCAGCATTGCCCTCTACCCGATAGCTCTGATGTAAGTCTTGATCTTGGTGCCTGCCACCCCGGGGGCTGGGCTCCCTGCCCAGACTGTACCAGCCCACCTTGAGTCTGAGGCAGCCCCCTCCCACTAGGGTCTCCTCCCTGCTCAGCAAACGACTTTCTCCAAAGCGGTGAGAAAGTCACTTTTTCGGCCCCAGAAGACCCGAGGAGGCTCTCTGGCAGATCAGACTAGCACGTCACAACCCGAGCCAGGTGCCCTGTTGTCCAGTTGGTGGTACAGTGGGAACCCCCCTCCCCCAGGGATGGGGGGGGGGAGGGAGGCACCGCATTCTTTACTTGCACAAGGTGGGTCCTGATGGGGGCCAGGGCCGCGTGCACTGCATCCTCCCCTCCCTCCCTGGCTGCCCAGCTTCATGTATGACGCAAACAGGAGCAAAGGGAAGCATGACAGACCGGGGTGCGGGTCAGTGAAGCGGAGAGTCACTCCTGGAAGTGCATGAGGCCTACGTGGTACACGTGTGCCTGAGCGATGCCACAACTTCTGCCCGGGAGCCCGCCCCTCAGCCGTGCACACCCATCCTACACGTGGCCCAGTTATTTGCAGACAATATGGTTGGTTCCTCTGCTGTTCTGGAAAATATGACCCCCATGGAAAATCGCAGTCTGGACAGGGCTCAGCTGTGTACCCCTGTGGCTGCAGTTCTGAAGCCAGCACAACTGCATGAAAGAATGTTCTGGAACAAAGGCTTCTTCCCTCGAAAGGCAGCAGTCACACTACTGGGCTTGTGAGGAAGTGTCTTTTTGCAGTGCAGCAGCAAAGGTGAGCAATGGCCTCTCTTTCTTAGCCCCTCGATGGCCCTCA
>PVJH01026863.1:0-29878 GCA_004026705.1 Nesogale talazaci
GCAAATTTCACTTTTTGGAAGATTTATTTCAACTACAGATCCTAAAGAAGAACTTTTAGGATTATTGCCACTCAAAGGTTAAACAAGTAGAAAGGAGGCCACGGATGAGCTGGAGGCCTTCCTGGGAGGTGGGGCCCCCAGCAGCCAGCATCCTGGGGGCGGGGACTACGAGGAACTCTAGGTGGCTGCAGTGGCCACCCTGCAGGGGCTGGGTACCTGCAGGCCCCCAAGCAGCAGGTGGAGGTGGAGGTGGGGGCCAGGCACCGGACAGTGCTGCAGCCCTCAGCGTTTCTCAGGGATGTGACTGAGAGGGACCTGCAGGCCTGTTTACAGGGGTGCCTGCCTCAGCCCCATTCACAGTCCCCACTCCCCAGCCCTGACATGTGATGGCACCTCTTCCACCACATGGGGGCCCTGTGGCAATCTCCCCCAGTGTCTGCCAGGCTGAGCCACAGGGGACCCAGATCTTCCCAGTGTGCCGGGTGGGTGGCCAGGCCAGCAGGGCAGCTCTGTCATCAGCCCAACGCTTCCCTTGGCCATAAAGTGCTCCTGTTTCAAAAAAAAAATAAAAATAAAAAAAATAAACAAGTAGAAAGGATATAACAAATGCTGTAATTAACTGCATTAAAAAACATCATATTCCACTTGATAAAATTGTCTCAATTTCAACAGATGGGGCAAAAAGTATGACCAGTGTAAGAAATGGTTTTGTTGCTACTATGAAAGAAAAAAATCAATCATGAGATACTTACTTACCATTGCATCATACATCAAGAAGTGCTTTGTGCACAGACATTTCCAAAAGAAATTTGCAAAGTTATGGAATTGGTGATTATGATTATCAACTTCATTATAGCTAAAGCTCTTAATCATCACTAATCTAAAGAAATTTTAGTTGAAATTTTTGTTGAGAGTGGGTACTCAAATCTTCTGCTGCATAATTTCTCAAGGAGATACAAAGCCATTGGTCACATTAGTGTTTGCCAGTATTGTCACAATTTAATTTTCTGTATATTATAAGATAAACTGGGCTGAACCCCGGTGGCACAGTGGTTGTGTGCGGGACTGCGGCCCACTGGGATGGAGGTTCAATTCCAGCTCCATGGAGCAAAGGCTGTGCCTCCTACTCCCACCTCTGAGGGCAGTGATGCCCCACCCTCCAAAAAAAGATAAATTGTAAAGAATTTACATTTATCAGTAAATAATATTGTTATTAGGCATGTTATCAAGTTGTATTCAATGTACCTACTGTTTAACTAAGACTTAATATTTTAAGTAAAGTTTATTAAGTTACTTTTAGGAAACATTGTGGAGTGAAAGAAGAGGTGGTGTCATGTGGGATAATTAGACCACTCTCCAGATTTGTCTCCCCCAAAGTTATGCCAAACTTTAGAAGTTATTTGCCAGCACTTGGTGTGAGGTCAGATGCTTCGAGATATCCTTCCTGAAGATTCTAGCCATCCTAACACCATTGTCTGCCACATTAGGTAGGGCTGACTCCCTGCTTTTAGGACAATGGGTCACTTCCCCTGAAAGCTTTGGCTAAATCAATTCCCCAGCTCAAGGGAAATAAATGTTATGCTGTCATCGTGAATCTGTGGTCCACCCATCTTGTCACATGTGGTGCCCCCAATACCTCCCTGCCTATTGTGTATATGTCTTTCTTTCATCCTCCTCATTGTTGTGCAACCTATAGTGTAAATTCTTCCTGTGATGTGTGGTTACCTGTAATCACACCGCCCAAATTGACATAAGCCTTGGTCAGCATTAAAGAAGCTCACTGGGTCACCCCTCCCCTCCCAACTCCTCTCCCTTGCCTCTCTCTCTCCCCTGACCCCTCTCCCCATGTCTTCTCCTCCTCTTGCCCTTTCTCTCTCCACATGGACTACCAACCAGAGCCATGCCTACAAAGAGGCCTCTTGGCTGTGACCTGGTTGACAGTCTAGACTCTACTCTTTCTCAAGTTATCAGATTATGTAATTGCCAAAGTGGTTTTTCCAACAATTCCTGGAGCCTTGTTTTTGGTAATGCTTTCAGTGAAACTTGGGCTTCTTCCCTCAGTACCATTAGTTCTTGTTTTTATGATACTTTTAAAAATGATCCAATATTGACTAGTTCTTTTAGTATAGTAGCTAAATATATTCCTTTAATCTTCTTTTTAATTTTTTCAATTTTATTGGCATACAATCCAGATGCCATATAACATAATGTTTTTTACTTGGTAAAAAGAGTTGTGTTTCCCTCACTACAGGCAATTTTGGAACATTTCCTTCATTCTTATACTCATTATTATTAGCTCCCCATTTTCCTCCCAACCTCTCTTTCTTTAAACTGATTTTGGGTTTTAAATGTCATTCATTGCCTGCTGCTATCTGGTTGCTCAGAATTTAAGTTCTAATACAGTTATCACCTCCAGGCTTGGATTTTATTATGTACAAGCCTTGGATCACTTAGATTGGTATGCTTCTTCCCTGTGGACTTGATGCTTCCTGTATGTTTCAATATTTGCTCCTAAAATTTTTCATTATTATAACAGGAAGATTGAATCTTTTCTTCAGTTCTTTTTAAGATATGCTAAGAGTGTTTTTTTGGGGGGGGGATTTTTTTGGTTTTCTGACTCTAGGTCTTTTCGCATTTCATTATAATACTGTAATTCCTCATCTTGAGTAGCCCTTTGGAATTTTCTACTTAGCTCTTTGGCTTCATCACCTCTTCCATTTATCTTTGCCATTCTATAATTAAGAGCAAGCAGCTCTCAGTTTTTGACATCTACTTTTATCTTTTCTTTGTTTCCTGAGGTTTTTTTCTTAATGATCTTTTGTTTTATTCATGTATGATGTTCTTGATATTGTCCTACAGCTCATCATGTCTTCTGTTATATTCATTGTGTTAGGTTGAGTGTGTCAAATCTGTTCTTGAGATGCTCTAGAAATTCAGGTGGAATATACTCAAGATCATAACTTAGTTCTCATGGACTTATATTAATTGTCTTCACTTAATATTACCTATGAGCAGTTAATAGTTTATTCTACAGTTGGCCCCTGGCCTCATTTTTGCTGCTGATTATTGGGCTTATCCATTGTCTCTTCCCAAAGATGTAGTCAGTTTGATTTCTTTGTACTGGAAGAAGTCCAGAGGTATAGACATCATCAATGCTGTTGGGAAAAAGGAATCATGATGAAGACTTTTTGGTCTTGGAGCACTCTATCATGTGATCTCCCACTTCATGTCTAGTACCAAACCTATAATTTTCAACTACTGTTCCTTCCTCTTTGTTGCTAACTTTTGCATTCCAATCACCAATAATTATCAACAGTTCTTGATTGTATGTTGATCAATTTCTGACAAAGACTTTGGTAAAATTCTTCAATGTCTTCATCACTAGCTTTAGGGGTTGATGCATAAGTTTTAATAATAGTTGTATTGACTGAGTTTCCTTATATGCAAATAGATACAACCCTATCACAAATAGCAGTGATAGGTGCACTTCAATATAGGTCACTTTGATAAAACTTAGAAAATCTAAAAAAGAAATAAAGTATGCATTTACTCATGATCCAAGGTAAATTCTGGGAAAGTTTGAAAGGGTGTTCATCTGATTTCCAATCTTAGTTTATGCAAAGGTTTCTTTCTTTTTTTCCTTTTTAATACCACACATATTATTTTGGATGTGGCAGATGCTAGGAGTAGTCAGATGCTAGATGCCAGTCAGTAGTCACTCCTCATTTTAGGAGGAACCAAAAAATATTTTAATTAGAAAAAAATGTTTTTAATTTAAAAAGAAGAAGAAGGGGCCAATTATATTTAGTTTGGGGAAATGAAAGCTTGGGGCTACACCCCAAGCCCAGAATTGAATTTTGATTAATCTAAACCTGTGGTTCTCAACCTGTGGCACCCCTTTGGGAGTTGAACAACCCCTTCACAGAGGTCACCCAACTCAAACAGTAGTAAAGTTACAGTTATGAAGTAGCAACAAAAATAATTTTATGGTTGAGGAATCACCACAACATGAGGAACTGTATAAAAGGATCAGGACATTAGGAAGGTTGAGAATCACTGTTTAAACCTAAACAAGGAATTCTTCTCCCTTGCCTGACAATTGGCTTAGGCCTGTATTGCATTTATTACTGACCATGATGAGATTCCTCTGTGGGTGGGAGATAGGAAAGGTTGATTAATGATGGACATGGAAAGCCCCATAACACTAGACAAGTTGCCTCCTTCATGAGACACTATGACCTTCCTCCAGGGAACAAGTCTAAGGGTGGCAGATTTGGACAGAATCTGTCTCCAGAAATTATTACCAGGTTCAATTTATACATATTAGTGAGCTGTCTTCATGTATTAGACCAGCCTGGTTGAGTTCCTGTTCCTTACTAACTTGAGAACATTTTAGCAGTATATGTGGCCCTACACTAACAGGGCATTTTGCTGGGTTCCTTTGTTGTTATTTTCTGTCAAGTTGGCTCTAACTCACTATGACCCTGTGGGCAAAAGAAAGGAAGCATTGCCTTGATCTTCATGCTTGACTCCACTGTTGGTTTTTAACCTGAAGGATTCATCTTTCTGCATTATACTGGACAATGCTCTATGTGACTCACAGGGTCTTCTTTCACTAATTCTCACAAGTAGATAATAGGCCTTTCTTCCTAAGTTGTCTTAGCCTAGAATCTTTGTTGAAATCTGTTCATCATGAGCAATCCTTCTAGTAATTGAAATACAGTGACATATCCTCTAGCATCACAGCAGGATTGTAGGGTTCTCATATAACTCTTCTTAAATATTATTTACATAGAAGTTATGATCCCATGCTTTACTTATTAGTTTGTCCTATATTGTTAAACAGTGATGACAGTGGCAAACTTCCCATTCAATTTTTTTAATTTACATGAAATCCAGAAAGAGTATTATTATTGGTCGTAATAATAATAGATAACTGTTTCATTGTCACTTAGGCACATTCACAGTATCTTCAAATCTGAGGCTATAGTATATCTTGGGCAATACTGACTCTTTTCAGAGGCCAGATGGAAGTCTTCACCAAGTAGTCAGTGTGTAGAAATTGGAAGGAACTTTTGAATCCTCCATAGCATTTCTTATCCTAGATTTCTGAGTCCAGACACTGCCTACCCTAGGCATCTGTAAGCCTCTTGTTATAAGAAAAGTCTCTCAACAAAATTACATCCATTCCTTCTGTGGCCTTTAGGTCATTCCATGAAAACTACACCTTATGAACACCTTTTTCAACTGATATATGGAGCACAAGACATGCTATGATAGAAATTTGCTACAGAGCCAAAGCTGACTAAGTTCTGCAGACTAGCCACAGAAAGATACTTTCATCAAAAGCTGTCTCTTGAAATCCTTGAAGCTGTTCCAGGAACACTCAGGATACTGTGCATCTTGGAGCAAAGTTTCTTCTACACCAATTTGTGCTCTGCTTGTGAATGTGACCACATCCACAAGAACAAATAATCTTTATATTTAAAAAAAATAATATTTATATTGTGACCTGGTGCTTGCCACTATAGAAACCAAAATTCTGATATAAATATCCTTATTGTGTGTAGTGACTAATCCAACAACAGCTCATAGTCAACACCAACAAATCATAACCACCATTAAATCCCATTTATCTCAATGATAATATGACATTGATGTCAGACACGCCAGACATCCCAAGACAAAATGGATTTGACTATTGATGATGCAATGACAAGGCCAAGACCAGATAGAATCCACAAATGTGACACTATCTCACTTATATGCAATAAGCTGAGCTATAGATACCAAAGATTAAACCAAACCTGGTATACCCATAAAAGTTATTATGGTTGGTAGGGCCATAATGCTTTGGGGACATTATGCTGATAGTAGTGAAATGATTTAGAAAAATATGGCAAGAATGGATCCACAACTTGAAGGCAATAATGTCACTGAGTTATACATTTTGAAGTTATTTAGATGGCATTTTGTTATGCATATTTTCACCACAATAAAATATGTGCACTTTAAGATCCAAACTTAGTGATCTTGTCTCCTACATATTGCTGACAAGCAAATGGGGCAAAGCTTCCATATGTGAGATCATGACAGAACCCTGTATGTCAAAACTCTGCCCAGGAGGAAAGATGCCATGGTGAGGAGTCTTGGTTTGTTTCCCTGCATCTCACATTGTGGATGTTAGAGTTCAGTTCCGGGAGCCCTTCCTGCTGAGGAAAGGCATGGCAATAAATGGGGTCTTCCCCTTACCCAGAATGCACAGTGAGTTTGCGTTCGTGCTAACCCTTTCCTAGATGACCTGCATCTGAGCCATGACTTTATAGCTAGAGCAGCTCCTTCATAAGTTCTTGGTAGTCCCGTTTCACCACAGGGCTGTTGTTGTGGTTTAATGTATGTAAAAATACACAATACAGAACCAGAGCTGCATCATTAGATACGCACATTCTCACTGTGGACTCAATTCTGGACTTCTGTGGAATGGTTTTGTAGTCTGAAGCTCATCCCTGAGAGTGTAGGGCAAGAAGTTTACTACCATGCCAGAGCACCAGAAGCCAGGAACAGTGCAAAATAGAGAAGAGAGTAGGTTTTACACGATCCCATGGGTGGTTGTAGATTAAAATTATTGTAATCCAGAGTGCTTTATTGATTGATTGTTGAAAGTAGATCGCTAGAATTTTCTTTCTTGTCCATCTTAATACAGAAGATCCACGGAAACCTTCAAAGCAAAGCACAAGCCTCCACAGGCAGATGGGCGGTGACTATGTAAGAGATATATTGACCAGGAATTGAGTTGGGTCTCCTGCATGGAAAGTAACTAATTCTACCACTGAACCACACTACCCATCTTAGAACATTTATATTGTATGGTGTGTTAGTCTGGGTAAATTAGAGAAACAAATTCACAGAAACTCATATCTATAAGACAGAACTTTATATCAAGGGTAAGAAAGCATCCCAACTCAGTACTGTCGAAGTCCTTCAGTCCAACATTAGACCATATGTCTGACACCAATCTACAAATCCCTCCTTAATCTCACAAAACATACATACAATGATTCCAGTTGCAGGAGAAAAGCCAAATCAGTGAGCCTGCAAGTGTCTCAGTGCTGGCAGGGGGTCTCCACATGGTTGCTTCAGCATCTAGGGCTGCATTAAGGCAGGTCTATGTGGTTTCTCCTCAGGGGTATCTTGCAGGAGGTGAGCCTTGCTAACTGAAGCAGGGAATTGGCTAAGGCAGCTGCACCCTGGTCCAGCCATCAGAAGCCAAGAGACCTGAGAACTGGAAAGGCAAGGCTCACAGAGCCATTTCTCTCTCGGCCCTCCAATTAATCCCACATGTATTTATTGGTCAGGTTGACATAATAAACCTTAACTATCTTATATGGATTTCAAAATTTTAGAATAGCATTCCACATTTGGGAGATACATATTTCACATAATGCAAGTACAGCTCTCTTCTCTTAATTCCAAATATCTATTCATCAACATGAATAAGTTGCTGTGACTTTTCCATGCAGTTTATATAGCCCCAATAAGGGGATTTCTCAAATACTCCCCTTATAATTACAGTGACACTTCAGTTGCCAAATGATTTCAGCTCCAACTTTCTGTTGCGCGGTGTTTGTAACTTTGCTGGATAATCAATTGTCAAATGGAGAATCTGACCGGAAAAAGGCCGAGAGTGAGTCAGGAATCCCAATTTGTCTCAAACACAAGGGGGTGTCACTAAGTGCCACTCTTGCTCAGTCAACATATATTGACTTATAGTCAATATAGTTCTTGTGTTAGCGCACTAAAACGCTCACCATTGTGCCTTTTCTTTTTCTTTACTTTCTTTCTTTAACACTTCATTTGGGTAAAACATTGTAACTATTACTCCAAATAAAATGATTGTAAAAATATTGTAATTATGGCTCCAACGTTTTACCAGGAGGAAAGCTAAGAGAAAAACTATGAGAACTGCAATAGAGCGAAAGAAAGAAGTTATGAAATTTGAATTTTGTGGCTGCTTGTCTGATTTGGTGCCTGAATACAACATGGTTAAGCTAACGTTATCGACATTTCAGGGTGTGGGGGTGGGGAAGGAAACAAGCAAACAATTGATTAAAACAGCTAATGTAATGAAAGATGCAAAATTGTTTACCACAAGACAAAGAACCAAGACCATAGAAGAGGTTGGAAAATGACTGTCAATTTGGATAAATCAAAGCAATTTGATGGTGAAAGTGTATCTGAGTCAGTGATAATGAGAGAAGACTAAAAGCCTCCTGAGTGATTTAAAGTCCTAGAAAAATGAATCTATACATGTAATTTTGTGGCCTCAGAACCAATTATGTGGTCTTCCATTACGTTTTATGGGGAAATTTTGTTAGGTTCTCAAACTTTTCAGTGTTCAAATACAAATTTAGGACAGATTAAGGTTGAAAATCAAGGTATCACGAGAATTTTTTTTAATGTAGTGCTTAGGGCCTGAATTTGCACAGATGTATACCTTCTTGTCTCAGTGACTACCCTACCCTAAGTAAAAAGTCACCCCAGTTTTCTCTGGCTAGCCTATTTCCTTCCCCAGGGGCTCCCTTCTCACCCAGCAACCAGGGTGAAGAGGAGCCAGCCAGACTGCCCTTGGCTGAGTTAACAGTGGTGGATTAGGGCCGTGGGAGGGAGTGCAGCACCAAGGCTCCATAAAGTTCATACTCAGACATCGCATCGCACTGCTACAAACCAGCACTTCTCCTGCTTCCTCCACTTGAGTCTAAGATTCTGAAACTAGACTTGATGTGAAGCAGAAAAGGAAGCAAAAAGAATGCATAAGAAAAGACACCAGGAGGGGGTAACCTAAGTATGGATTTCTTCTAAAGATGGCCAGATACCAACATGATAGAAACTTCTCGGTGTGAAAGTATTCAGGAGATGATTATTCACTCAGAACCCACAGGGATGTGCTTTGGAAATATTGTACAAGTACTGAGGTTTCTCCATAGCATGAGAATTAGAAAATCAAATTGTCTTTAGCATGCATACATTGTACAATGAAGTAGACTAACGTCTATTGATTTTTTCCCCTTGATCACTGGACGGTGGTTCAGTCTAGTTTCAGGTATTGGATTGCTGGAAATTTCTAAAGAAAGGAAGTATGTTAACACAAGGGTATTGTGGAAGATTATCTCCCTGTTAAAAAAGAGTGAGTTAATGGCTATCTTCTAATCTTAAAAAAAATGTGCAAGAATTGTTATTGAATGAGAAACCAAGAAGAGGCAATGACTATAGATTGATGCTTTTTCAAAAAACAAAATCTAATCCATATATACAGCTTGCATTTCTGATATGTATACATATCTGAATCATATATTATATTTATTTGTACATATGACATGGAGACAGTAGAGTTTTATTTCATTGTTTGTTTTAAATACATTCTTATTAATACATTTTGTGTAGTTTCTAGTTGCAGTATACTTAATAGTATAAAATTTAAAAGGATATAATCAAGGAATACAGGCTAAGGGTGACAAAAATATCTTTTTAAAATATGTGTGTGGAGGCCCCAGAGCTTGTGGGAAATTGGGATAGATGATGATTAGTTTGCAAGTGGACAAGAATGTTCTGAGCATCAGGAAGTGACTATGAATGGATTCACTGTGTGTGAGAAGAACAGCAACCCAAAGGACTCAGAGGTGTCTCTGGGAAGGAGAGGGAGCCTATCCACCTGTGCTTGATCTTCAGGGAGCTTGATTTTCACTGGAGTGTTTCCTGGGTTTACTTGTCAGGGTAGTGGGCCTTGTTGAATGAATTCTCCAGCTCTTCTAGCTTGTAGGCAGTATAAACTGTCCTAAAGGGAAATCTAGATTACATGTGCACATACCTACTTTCACCCCCAAAAGATCACATTGGGGTAACAGAGCACCCCACTTCTTTTTCTTTGGTAGCTGAACAATTCGATTCTGGAAAGTCCAGAAGTTAGGTTCAAACAAAAGTTCTTAAGCTCTTTTTCCTTCTCAGTAAATTCCACCAACTAATTTAAGAAAACTCAGTTTAAAGCCCTCCACATTGTAGGTCTGCAAAGATGGCCTTGTAGCCTCCTGAAAATGTTAGGTAGTCAGAATAGGGACCAGGTTGTCCAATGGGCATTCTTCAAAAATCAGGCTCTGAACCGGGAAGGGACAGTACACCTAGATGGGTGGTACACCTGGTGGTTCCCCAATCTGGGCCAGGAAAGCTTAATTCAGCCAAGGAAGCCAACCTGTACCATCCACCCCGCCTCCCTGCGGAGAGCCTGTAAAAGCCAGAAAAGAAGCCTCTTCTTTTTCCAGCTGCTTTTCGGCTGGTCACTTTGCTCTTTTGTGATCTTTTTCCCTCTGTCCTTAGGTTTCCACATGTGGGTTAGAAGTGCCCTGAGGGTGTCTGTGTAAAATCGGAAACTTCTATCCTTTATATAACTCACTTGGATCTGAACCTTGGGTCCTCACCCAGGTGCTCCCTCAATGCAAGAACACTTTGTTCTATGAATCTAGTATTTCATGAGGCTCACTGACCCAACAGGATCACTGAAGTAAAATGGGTGCATAAGCAAATGTGGTGAAGAAAGCTGATGGTGCCCAGCTATCAAAGGATATATCATCTGGGGTCTTAAAAGCCTGAAGATAAACCATAGATCATCTACCTGAGAAGAGACCACACCCACACAGAAGAAGCACAACAGCCAGTGTGGCCACAAAGTAGTGAAAGGACTAGGCAACAGATATCAAACCAGGGGGTGGGGGGCAGGGAACCACATATCACTGTGTGCACACATCCCCAAGGCGCCCACTGAGGACATGTGGGAGCATAAGCAAGAGTGATGCAGAAAGCTGATGGTGCCCAGCTATAAAAAGATACAGGGCTGAGCCCCGGTGGCGTAACTGGTTGAGTGCGAGACTGTGGCCTGCAGGCTTGGCGGTTCAAATACAGCGGCGACTCTCAGCAGCAGAGCTGGATAGTTCCCACGACCACCAGAGGACAGTGATGCCCAAAAAAACAAAAACAAACAAACAAACAATCAAAAAGATACAGCATCTGGGGTCTTAAAGGCAACCATCTGGCTCAGGAGCAACACAACCCACCATAAAAGAAGCTCACTTGCTTGTGTGATCATGAGGTGCTGAAATAATCAGGTATCAGGCATCAAAGAACAAAAATCAAAATCAATGGACCAATTGACTCCCGTTATGATTGCTGAAGAGTAGAAGAAACGGATGGTGCCCAGCTACCAAATGATTAAATGTCTGGCGTCTCAAAGACTTGAAGATAAACGAGTTGCCGTTCAGCACAGAAACAGCAAAGCCCACATGGAAGAAGCACACCAGCCTGTGTGATCAAGAGGGGCTGAAGGGAGCAGATATCGAGCATCAAAAAACAAGAATCACATCATTATGATTAAGGGGGAGAGCAGGGTAGGGACCTAAGACCCACAGGTGGGTAATTGGTCACCTCTTACAGAGGAGTCTTGGGGAGGAGACAGACCAGTCAAGGTGCAGCTGGGCAAAGATGATGCATACAACTTTCCTCTAGTTCCTGAAGCCTGCCCCTCCTCCCCCAACTATCATGGTCCCAACTCTACCTTAAAAATCCAGATGGGGAGAGACGATGAATCACGGACAAGACAAGATGGCAGCGTCCAAGAAGCTGGAGGAGCCAGCGGAGAGACCATATGGCTTGGCCCTGATGGAGCCAGACCTCTGAAGCTGGGGCGGCCACATGGAGACCTCTGCCAGCGATGAGTTGCTTCTGCTGTTGATGGACCCTGAGCCCTGGAAGCAAGGAGTCATGTGGAGACCCCTGCCAGCACCGGGATTCTGCACCCACTGACCTGTGACTTCGTGAGTCGGAAGGAGACTTTGTAGACTGATTTCAGGCATATGGGTTAATATCAGACTTATGACTTTGAACTGGACTGGTCTCAAAGTCCTGTTCCTCTTGTATATAAACCTTTTCCTTATATCTATATGCATGTCTATGAAATTTGTTCCTCTAGTCTACCTGGAATGACACACCATATGACTATCCAATTCAAACTTGCCAATATCATTCCACTGTAGCTCACTATTACCTTGGATATCTATCTTTATGCATTTCATTTTGACAGCTTTCTGCTTTCCTAGATTCATACTTTCTACATTCCATGTTCTAGTCATTAATGGATGTCTGCAGCTGTTTCTTCTTTTTTTTTTGTGGCACCACTGCCCTGCTGTTTCTTCTTATATGGAGTCAAAACATGATACACACACATACACATATATCCAGATGTAGACATATCATTTTGTTCTATACATTTACTTCCAAATGGAGATATATAAATGCAACCTTATAGCTTGTTCTTTTTATAAGTAAATTGAATTGTATTACAAAAAAAATCCAGATGGACTGGAGAAGGTACACTGGTAGAGAAGGGAGCTGGAGATATGGGGAAATCAAGATGGGTGAGCCCTTTGGGCCAGTGGTGAGATTGGAGCTGCTGGAAGGGTGGAGAGAAAGTGGGGTAGAGAGATGGAACCAACTGCAAGGATATACAAATAAGCTCCTATTTGAAGGACAGATATCAAAGGAGTGGGTTGGAGGAGAGATCGGGCAGTATAAGACATGACAGAACAATAATAATTTATAAAGTATGAGGGTTGGTGAGGAAGGGAGAGCAGGGGAAGAGGAATGGGAAGCCGATATCAAGGGCTCAAGGGGAAAGGTGGATGTTTGAAAATGATAACAGCAGTGGACATGTGAAGGTGCTTGGCACAGTATATTTATGTATTGTTAAAAATGATGTACAAGCCCCCAATAAAATGATTTTTAATTAAAAAAAACTCACGTGGATCACAATTAGGCTTTGGAGTGGATTATTTCTCATGGGAAGACAAGGACCAAGGTATTTCCTCCTGAGAAACCTAAAAGATCCACAAAACTCTTCACCCACTGACCTGTGATCTTCCTGCATTTGGCTTAATTGCAATTGAAGTTGGAGAACGGATGCTTGTTTGATCTCTGCCTCAAGGTAGTTTTTCTTCTTTGGCTAGCCAGAGGTCAGAGATGATCATGCAGTTTATTGGGTTGTTTTCTGGAAACAATAAAGTTTTAAAGTTTTGATTATTTTTGTTTGATTGTTGTCTTTGGCTAGTACTGTTTGAAATGATGAAGATGAATGCCATTAGTGCATATTTTGAGTTCCGGGGTAGAAATCTCCCCCTAGAATTTCTCAGAGACCATGCTGCTTAGTGAAAATTACTGATAGGAAGACAAAAGAACTGATGAAATAAATGCCCTGGCTTGATTCAGTAAGAGACCTAAGGTCATATTTTGTATCAATGAAATAGTTTTGGTCAGGATTAAGGTAAGATAGATAAGGATTGAACTTGACTGTTTTAAGAATTGAGTTTAGGATCTAGCTATATTAGGTTATACTATTTTCTTTTTACTATTGCTGTGTTAGTCTGGGTAGGCTAGAGGAACAAATTCATAGACACACCTATGGATATAAGGAAATGGCTTATATACAAGAGGAATGGGAAATTGAGAAGCATCCCAGCCCTGTCCAGTTCAAAGTCATAAGTCCGATATTAACACATATGCCCAATATCAGTCTATAAAGTCTCCTTCCGACTCACGAAGTCACAGCCCAGTGGGTATAGAGTCCTGGCACGGGCAGGTGTCTCCCCATGGCTCCTCGCCTCCAGGGCTCAGGATTCATCAACAGCATACAGTGGTGGCAGAAGCAATTCATCGCTAGCAGGGGTCTCCCAATGGCTTCTCCAGCTTCAGAAATCTGGCTCCATCAGGGCAAAGCCTTGTACCTTCTCCGGCTCCTCAGATGCTGCCATCTTGTCTTGTCCGTGATTCATCATCTCTGAAACTAACTCCCAACAACTGGGGAGATAGCTTCTCATCTTCACAAGGGAAATATCGCGAGATTTCCCAGAAGTCTCAGGTGAAAGCCATGCTCACACAGAGGCCTCATTGGCTACTCAATGGCTATCTCCAGATTAACAGACCAGACTCCACCCCTACATCTCAATCATGAAATAAACATAAGCACATGATTGCCACACCAAGTAAAGTGTACAATTGCTATCAAAATCAGGTTTCAAACTTTCCTTTTCTACACATGCCTGCCACAATTGCTATTTATATAATGATTGATAGAAACTATTATTGGAAAGTATAGAGAGTTTGTAAGCTCACTATTTAAGGCATCAATTTGAGTCTTTAAGTGGGAATAGGACTCACCTGCAAAGAGGACTCTGAAAAGGTAAGCCACCCAGGAACTGGAGTACTCCGGACATTTGCACTCAAAGAGATTTGCCTAGGAGGCTGTTGACAGACTGAACTAAAGAGGAACTCTGGCTTAACAAATTTGTTTAATCATTTTATTGGGGACTCATACAACTCTTATCACAATCCCTACATACATCGTATGCAAAGCACATTTGACTTTTAAATTTTTAGACTAGTGATTTGAGCCTGAGGCTGGAAAATATTGGAGCCATGGAAGGAACTCTCATCTCTAGGACTCAACTGTTCAAGGGAGCCTGTGGGCATGCTGAAATTTTCACTAGGTGACCAATGGGATCCACGTGCCAAGTGGAAGTGAGAGAAACGCTGCAATAAAGTGGTATGTTGCGTCTAGCCACTGACACCTGTGGACCTGCTTCACAGGGACTAGAGGAGAAAATGGAATTGCATTGACTGGTCTGCAGTTCATCACCTAGCACAAGGGGACTAGGGTTGTTGAGAATTTTTGATGGGCCCCAAATGACTTAAACTCAACCAGAGATGCCTCAGAATGTGCAACTGGCTGCCCAAAGATTGTTTTTGAAAACTGTACAGAATAGTTGTAGACACATGAGGTCTCCATGAGTTAGAATCAATAGTACAGCAACTAACAATAACAGCACCCAAAAAAGAAAAAAAGAATCTCAATATTTTTTATATAGAGTATAGGTTAGTATAATGTCTTTTACATATTGGATTAAGTAAAATATAGAGTAAAAACTATTCTCTCATTTCTCTACATGATGATGGGAAGTGTTTGCATTACACATGTGACCTATAGGATATTTTATTGCTCAGCACTACTCTGGATCTTGCAGAAGGGTCCTCAGAGAATTCTGGCTCCTAGTGACCCAATAGGGCTTAGTAAAATGGCCATTTTGGCATTCAGAGACTTTAACCTTACAGGAGTAGACAACCTCATCTGCAGAGTGATGGAATCGCTGACCTTGTGGAAGCAGTGTATTAGTCCAGGTTGACTAGAGAAACAAATTCAGAAACATTCATATGTGTGTAAGATAGAGTGTTATATCCAAGGGTAATGGTATATTAACAAAACATCCAGGCCCAGTCCAGATCAAGTCCATAATTTCATTATTAGGTCATATGTCAGATACCATTCCATAGTACAGATATTAGCCCATATGTCTGCTACTAATTCATAAATTTTTCTACAGACTCACACAGCACATGCAATGATGCTTAATGTAGGAAGATCACAAGCCAGTGGGTGGAAAGTCTTGTGGATTCAGTGATGTGGAAGCATCTCAGGGCTGGCATGGGTGGCTTCTCTAGCTCCAAGGTTCTGACTGCCATAAGCCTGGCTTTAAGTGACTTGTCAACAAGAAGGTAAAGCAGAGAGAGAGAGTGTGTGTGGTCCTCTTTCCAGGAAAAAAAAAAAAGATGAAGTCCCCAGAATCCTCCTGGTGGGTATTATCCTGTGACCTGGTTGACAGGCTAAACTCCACCCCTTCACTCTTAATATTCACAAGTAGACAGGAGATTCTGTAACTTCCACAGTCTGTGTGGAAGCAACAGGATAGTGGGTTGACAGACGTTTACTTAGGCGGAGGGAAAGACAATACTCTACAAGATAGAGAAGAGACCCAGTTCCTGCTTCTGCTTCAATTTTGTGTTTCCAGTTAGGCAAGAGCTGAGCGGGGATTGCAGACCATCAACTTCATTTACACTGAGTAGACCAGTAACTGCAGAGATGGTCAATGTACCTAAAACCCAAAGGACTTTCTGTAAGAAGTGTGGCAAGCATCAGCTTCACAAAGAGACCTACTATAAAAAGCAAATGGATTCCCCATATGTGTAAAGAAAGAGGAGCTAACGGAAACAGCATGGCTACTATGGTGAGCAGGGGAAGCCAATTTTTTGGAAGAAGCATGTGTAGATCCGTCACCATAACAATTCCACTTGTAGGATATTTTCCATAATAAATGAACAGATAGTATTTTTATATTAGCAAACAACTGGGGGGAAATTAAAGGTCTATCAATAAGACATTATCTAGACCCGTGCTCCACACAATGGGTAATATCACTCCCTGAATGGTGCTGGAAAAACCCAGAGGCTTTCAAAAACAGATCCCTGCACTTTGTCCTGGACAACAGGCCATACAGAAGTCACTGAGTCAGCACCTGAGGACAGGAAAAACAACCCTGAGCTTCTGGCACTAACTAGGGGAGTAGAAAGTTTTTATTTGCCAGTGGGGTGTTCAAGAATTTTTCTTTTCTGAACCTATGATATAAACTTGCTGCTATAATAAACAAATCTCAAGAGATTAACGTAATAAAAGAGGGCAGTGCCCAAGTGGGTGCTGGAGGGGCAGCCTTTCACAGGGTGACTCATTCCCATTGATGTGTGGCGTCCCCACATTTCTTTTGCTACCTACTCACATTTTCAAAGTGTTCCGTTCCAGGTAGGAAATGACATGATCACCCTTATCTAAGAACCCAGACTTGTTCTACTTTTCCAAAGACACAAAATAGGTAAATATATAGGACAAATCCAGAAGAGGAAAAACCTGCACCCCTGGTTGCTTGTAGGTCTGCAGGCAGAAATCAGTAAGGGCGGGGAAAGACTATGGGATACTTGCTTTCTCTGCCTACCACTTTGTTGCGCTGTTAGGGCCATAAAGGAGGCTCTGGGTCATAGATCTCAAGGCTAGGCCAGCCTCACAATTGTTCTCCGGTTGGAGCCCACGGTGGCAGCCACAGTCCCAATCCATCTTGTCCAGGGGCCTCCTCTTTTTCTACTTGACCGGGCCTGATGTCCTTCTCCAGGATGTCTCTGAACCACGTGCCATCCAGGCTTCCTTCTAAGTCTGGCAGTACTTCTTTCAAATTTGTGGGTGCAAGCAAGACAAAAATCCTTGACAACTGTAATATGTTCTCCATTTCTTACCTCTGTATAGCGGTTGCATTTTCAACTGGATATTACCTTACCAGTGGAGTAATTTAAACCCTGGGGGGCGGGGGGGGGCGTAAATCTCACAGGCCATCATGGGTAGGAGGGAACAACTCCTGCACCAAGTGGGCTCCGCACACGGGGAGGGAGTTCATTAACTCGTGACCATAAATGAGGCCTGGAACTGCATAGAGTGCCAAGTCCTGCTCAGGGCATTTGGGAACACCACCAGCCTGGGCTACGTCGCTGCCAGCCACCGGCCTGCGCAACTGCGTCCACAACCACTCCTCCCCAGCCCCCTCCCTGACCCCCCCCCCCCAGCTCCCCTAGCGCCTGCGCAGCCCCGCCCAGATAGCTGCGTGACGAACACGTGGGCGTGTCCCTGCTCGCGGGCGGCCAGGCGGGCTAACTGCGGGCGGGCAGAGCTGGGACCCCGGCCTCCGCGAGGGGGGTAAGTGGGGCGCGGGGCGTGCGGGCGGCGCCGTCGGCCGCGCCCACGTCCGCAGAGCCTGCACGTGGGCCTCTCTGGGACCCGCGCCTCGGGGCGAGGGCTTGGCGTGGCGAATGAGGACGGAGGGAGAGTGGTGAGGCGTCCTGCGCCTGCCGCAGGTCCAGACCCCCGCCGGCCCTCCCGCGGCCGAGCAGGGACCCGGCCAGTGCCCTGGGCAAGGGGCTGAGCCAGACCTCGGGGGTCTCCCCTGCAGGGGCGCGGGGCCTGGCCGCCACCATTCATTGAGCCCGGCCTCGGTGCTGGGACCCCGCCAGGACCGTGGAGGCCAGCCGCTCTGCGGCTCAGCCAGCCGCACCGGGGCCTCGGCCTGTGAAATCGGCCTCCGAGCCCTGCGTAGGGTTCTGACCGGTAAGGATTCCTGAAGTCCCCAGGGCAGTCTCCCCGAGCCAAGGCCAACCCCCAGGTCTCCGCTGAGGGAGAGAGACGCACTGAGCGATGCTAACGGAGCAAGAAACCCCCAGGAGAATGTGAACGTGGAGAGAGAGAAGGGTGGGCCGTGGGCCACGTGTGAAGAGGGTTTTTATTTTAAGTGCATTTGGAAGCCCGTGGAGGGGTGGAGGAACGGCTGAATCGCTTGGTAGATTTTGGCTCAGCCCCACTCCGGATGCCCACCCAGAGGAATCAGTCACCGGGACATGCCAAGCCCTCCCGGGCGCTGCCTCCCCGGAACACTATCAAATCAAGAGGTAAGTGTAGTAACGGAGCAATCTGGGATCCTGCCTCCAATACCACTGTCCCAAGTTTAGGTTCCTCTGAGCTGCATCTCAGCTATGGAATTTGGACCCTCCAGGGAAAAGGTTCCATGAAAAGAGTGGAAGGTGATTTACAGGCTTCCGGGTCCACTGTGCAGGAACTGTGGTGGGAGTGGGCGGCGAGAGGATGAGGCTGCGTTTCCCTGCTGCAGTTTTGTAGTAAAGTCCAAGTTACAGATCCAGAAATAATTTTTGTCCTCTTGCTCTTACAGGTCTTCCTGGGGAAAAGCTTAGAAACAACAGGAGAGGTTGAAAGAACAGACCACAAGCTGTGCTTTCAAGGCATTTCCCTGGTGAAAATATGTGGTTATTTTAGTAAGATGGAAG
Source organism: Nesogale talazaci (assembly GCA_004026705.1). Taxonomy (NCBI): domain Eukaryota; kingdom Metazoa; phylum Chordata; class Mammalia; order Afrosoricida; family Tenrecidae; genus Nesogale; species Nesogale talazaci. The sequence continues at coordinate 18,802 of PVJH01026863.1, forward strand.
GAAAGTCATTTTAGACTTCCTGCACAGTGAGTAAAACCTGTTCTTTAATACACTTTGTTCTCAAATAATTTTCAACATATGGCCTACCATCCTGTTGCAGATTAACTGAAAACCTAGGGAAACTGGATAACAGATTAGATGGCCACCAAAGAAGACACTTTCCACAAAGCCACATTCAGTCCCCAATTTCTAGAAAGCACAACAGGAGCAAATCTGGGATCCTGCCTCCAGTACTTCTGTCCAAAGTGTAGGTTCCCCTCTCTGGCCATTGCAGTGACCTCACAGAGGGGGCCCCTAGCAAGGCACCATATAGCTAGCCCACTCCCAAGCCCACCTCTGCTCTCCACTCCTGGCTTGCATGCCTTACAGCCTTGCTCCAGGACTCTTCCCTTTAAAAAGTAAGCTAAAATGAAATTGTTTTCTTGGGTGAACCTCTGCAGTATTGGTGGCATCCTCAGATATGTGATCACACTCCTGCTTGTGGGTATTTTAGCGCTGGATAAACAAGCACCTCTACCCAAAGGAATGAATTTAGTTTTTAGATTTGGGCCTCAGGAATGAGGCACTGCCCCTCCCCTGGGATCAACATGGACTTGCCTTGTGGCCTGAACTGGTCTTGGTTTATGTCTCGTTATAGTGTGTTTTCTTTTAGATTTCAGGTGGAAAGAAGAGATGTTCATTTGTTTTTAATTTAAAACAAAAAGAACCTTTATAGCAGATAGAATCTCAACAAGGGCATGAGCTGCCTATGTTAGGAGAGTGAAGTGTGATTCGTGCCTTTAAGGTAACCTGAATCTTAGTGCTCTTGGGCACATCTTGTCCTCCCAGCTCTCCCACTGCTGTCTTTACTGTACCTCCATGACTTGGCTTCAAAAGAGGCATTAAAGGATATTAAGCAAGAAGATTTGAGTGTATCTGGTGGTGGTATGAAGATGAATGAGTGGAGGAACACCTACAGTCACACTTAGACCATTACTATTACAGACTAGGGAAGAAGACAGACCAGATCCAAGCCTTTGTGGAGCTCATGGCTTACAGAAGAGATACAGGCTGCCAAGAACCAGTCCCACACCCTGCCACACACATACACACCCTTACCCCAGTTACAAATTGTCAGTACCAGGACAGAGGGAAGCTGGGAGCCCACAGAGGACTTACTAGATTCCATTCAAGGTGGAGGTGCTTAAAGAGGTGGTGGTAGTAACATTTCAGCTCAGAGTTACGGTTAAGGGTGAATTGGCCAGGTGTGTGGAGGAATGTCTGGGTAACTGTATACAAAGGGCCTGAAGCAGAGAAGAGTTGAGTGCTAGGGGCAAAAGAAGGCAGCATGGAGTCCCTGAATGAAGGTGAGAGAGACATGAAGTGAAGGTAGATAAGCAAGTGAGACCTGGTGGGGACTACAGATGTGACCCTGAGTCCAATAGGAAGCTGCTGGGTTCAGGGAGACCCAAGAGAGACACAAGTGAGGCATAAGTCAGAGATCAGGAAGAATTGGTTTGCTCCTCGGCATCTGCAACTATTCAGAACATCCCTAAGGCCATGCCCAGCAGATGCTCAGGAAAGGGTGGTTTTTTTGTGCCCCTTCCCAACAGCTGGCTGGGCTTCTAGTCTGAGTGGCACTGGGGATTAGTTACTGAGCTGCTAACCATAAGGTCGGTGGTTGAAATCCACCATCTGCACTACTGGGAAAAGACAAGGCTGGTTGTTCCTATAAAGATTTATAATCTCAGAAATCTTATGTAGGATCGCTGTGAGTTAAAACAGGTGTGTTTGCAGGATGAGATCCTAGAAAGCGTTGTTGAGGAAGGTCTGAGTTTGTGTGCCTGTCCCAGAGATCACTCTCATTCTCTCCCTCCTCTTCCTAGAAAGTCTTGAGACCCAGGTGGGCCCACTGATACTTACAGTTCCAGTTCCTTATAAGTCCTGTAGGGGGCAGTATTTGTTTATACTATGCAGCTGGGCCCTCCTATGTACTTCTGCACAACAGTGCCATGTACTTCTGCACAACAGTGCCATGCATCTAAGTGACAAGGATTTCCTGCTTCCTCTACAAGATCAGGATTAATTACAGGTCTCTATGGAAATGGCTCTACACACATCACACATCTTAACTACCAGTAAACCCCAAATATGGAAAGGGGCTTTCAGTAAAAACCTACATCATAAATTGGCCTGAAAATATCCCTTCTCCAGCACCACAATTTGGGGGGGGCGGGGGGGGGTTTGTTTGTTTTTTTTAGGCATCACTGCCCTCTGGTGGACGTGCGAGCTACCCAGCCTTGCTGCTACTGGATTTGAACTGTCAAGCCCGTGGGCCACAGTCCCGCACTCAACCACTTACGCCACTGGGGCTCAGCCCCAGCACCCCAATTTAAATGCATCAATTGTTAGATTCCTTTTTCTTTCTGGCTTTAGCCATATGAGATGATTGAAAATACCATCGCTTGGATCAAATGCACCTTACTCATCATCCAAGTGTCATCTTTGCTCATTAGTGTGTTAAAGAGGTCTGTTATGGCAGAAATCAGGCTCTGTAAAAGCACATTGAGTTGGAAACTATGTCAAGACAATGGGTTTGGCTTTAATTTAAGTTGGCATTAGGTTTGCGCATGTGTTCTTTGATATCTTGCCAGCTGCTTCCATTAGTATTGATTATTGATCTAAGAAATTAAATTAAGTCTTTGACAATTTCAACTTCTTTGCCATTTATGCATTATTCCACCGATGGACATTTAGGTTGTTTTCATCTTCTTGCTATTCTGAATAGCACTGTCAGGAACATGGGTGTGCACATAATGTGTTCATGCGCTGGCTCTTATTTTTGTAGGATCTATGTCCAGCAAAGATTTCTGAGTCAGATGATATTTCTAGTTCTCGTTGTGTGGAGCCCCGTGCTGCCTTCCACAGTTGTTGTATGGTTTTACAGTGCCACCAGCAGGGTCTGAGGGTTCCACTCTCTCCACGCCCTCTCTAACATTTGTAATTTTCTATTACTGTTTTGTTTGCTGCTTTAATTTTCTGGCGTGAAGTGGTATCTCATTGTTTTGATGTGTCTCTCCAATGATGAGTGATCGTGACTATTTCTTCATATGTTTGTTGTCCCCTAGACATTTTTCTTTTTGGTTGTATTCTCTGCCCTATGCCCATTTTCCACTAGATTATTCATCTTATTGAGGTGTTTTGTTTTGCTTTACAGATTTTAGTGATCTGTCCTAGGGGGAATTTTAGTGAATACTTCTTAGATTACAACTTAACTCAGGATTGGATTTCCAGGTTTGAAACCTTAAAATCGTAATCTTATGGGGCAACCTAGTTAATTGGACAAATAGGTATAGTTTAGAAAGTTTATGTTCTAGACCCTAGTTTGGTGCGTAGTATCTGGGGTCCTAGAAGTCGCCTAAGATACAACATGCCTCTGTCTCTCTTCCTCTGAAGCAAAAGAAATAGCGGGAAAGCAAAGAAAGTAGGCTACAGGAGTCATAATGTACCAGAACCATGGCTTTATCTATCCTGTGACTGGAAGAAATGGTAGAGTAAGAGAATATTTGGAACAGAACCTCAGGTACTTAAATATTCTGACTGACTGGACTGGTTGAGATTGGATATATTATCCTGAGGTACTCTTTAGTCACGTAGCCCTTTAGCTAAGGAATAAACTAGTCCCCTTTAGCTAAGTAACAAATTAGCTCACAAAATAATACCACTCATGAGTACTGTGTTCCTTTAAAAATCATCTAGGTGAGACAAGTTATTTTAAAACAAAGATGAAACGGTAAGGAAGCAGGGAAACTAGATTACTGAAAATGGAACAACCAAAACAAAAAAATTCAACTTTGTGAAGAATGTAACCAATGTCACTGAACAACTTATGGAAATTGTTGAGTAGGCACTTAAACTGACATGCAAGCCTTCAGCAAAAGCACAGTACACTCCTAACTTATTGACTTGGTTTGTTTTCAAAAAGCATGTCACTATGCAAAAATTGGCTTTACATGAAAGTGAAAGATGACTATATCAGGTCACAAATGAAGGATGACAACATCATTACACAACTGAAAGTACATCATTATGTAACTGTGAAACCACTAAGAATCACAGTCCTGCCAAGTTGACATGTAACCTTAACTATCACAGCCATATGCTTACCTGACACTTGCCTAACACTTGTCGTTTGTTACTGCCAGACACGTATTATTAGTGTGCAAAATAGGGCTGAGCCCTGGTGATGTAGTGGTTGTGTGCGGGACTGCAGCCCACAGGGTTACCAGTTCAAATCCAACAGCAACAAGATTGCAATCCTTGCTCCAGGAGCAAGGCTGGACTTCCTACTCCCATCAGGGCAGTAATGCCACACACACACACACACACACACACACACACACACAAAGTAATGTGCAAAATATATGAGATAGTCACTATTGTCGGGAATGCAACATATAGGATAAGGGCCTTCTCTTGTCCATCCCTGGCTTGTCAGCCCAGGCGTAGTATAAGAAAGGGGCCAGTGGCCTGACAAAAAGTTGTAAGCAAGGAGTGAGGTCTGAAAGTGGTCCGTAGGGGAGGGCCAGGAAGTGAAAGAGAAGGAAAGGAGCTCCTAGCGGCTGACGCAGACAAAGAAGACAAACAAGTTTACCCACCCAGAGCAGGCAGCAGGCAGAGAACTAGCAGGGTCTCTGCCCACAGTGAGCAGCACAGTTAAGTGGACAAACTCATGATCGGTCCCTGAGAGCTGCTTGGTGATAGGAAAGGGGAGCCCACTCTAACATCTGCACCGTGATGTCCCAATGGATGGTGAGTAACCAGCATGGGGAGAGAGGCATGCCACCTGATTTTTGCATAATGCACAAACCAGCAACGTGCATAAGGACCAGGTCTTTTGAACCTGAACATATCATTAAACGTGGGATAAGTTTAAAATGTTTTTTTAAGCAAAAGCATGCATTTCTCAGATCTGCTTTGGGCTCTGCAATTTCAGGTATCAAAAATAAACTTCATGTAAAAAAATGAAAATTAAAATAAACTTCATATATAAAAATTACACATTTCTGGGACTGAGCCCCGGTGGTGTAAGTGGTTGAGTACAGGACTGTGGCCCGCGGGCTTGGCGGTCAAATCAGCGGTGACTCAGGAGCAGCACTGGGTAGCGCCCACGACCACCAGAGGCAGTGATGCCCCCCAAAAAAACAAAACAAAACAAAAAATTGCACATTTCTCTAACCGGAAAGGTTTTGAGAGGGTCAGCAGCTCAGGAATAGCTTTTTAACCTAAGCAGTAACTAACCCCAAAACCATGTGTCTGGAATCTAGCACTTAGGGAGAAGCAAATACCAACTTTAGCAGATTTATACTACACTTGCAAGACATAAAAACCTGGCTAGGTTATCTGGTCTTTATACGTTAAATGCCTCTTTTGTAAAATGCAGGTCATGCTTTCATAGAGTTTCTGATTTCAGGAATAAAATGTACCCAGTCTCTGGTTGAACATTTTATTCCTATTCATAATGGATTTTTATACACTCTGGAGTCCTGCAGCGTAATGTGTTTTTTCTTCTCTCTTCTCCTCCAGCAGGTGTTGGACAGTCCTCAAGAGAGAAAGAAATGAGAAAAACACCAAATAATGGGAACATGAAGATGGCATACCCTCTGGGGCTATTTGTGTGCCTGTTCATTTATGTTGCCTACATCAAGTGGCACTGGGCCTCTGCCACCCAGGCCTTCTTCAGCATTACTGAGGTGGCTGCGGGGTCACACAGAAACCAGCAAGTTCACAGCACCAGTGGGACAGCAGGGCATGGACAGGAGGTCTTCTATGGAATCATGTTTGATGCAGGGAGCACTGGTACCCGCATACACATCTTCCAATTTGCCCAGAAACCTAGAGGTATCCTTAAATAGAAAGCCTTGGCCTTGGCATCTAGGCCCATGTCATGATCTGTACTTCCTTCCCCTAAGATTGTGGTTTCTTCAGGGGTGGTCTGGACTTCTTGCTCTGGAATCAGCTAGTTCCTGGTTGGAAAAGAATTTTCCTAAAGAGATACTGGCTGGTGTGGAGGGGGGCCCAGAATCATTCTGCTTCATACTCGGAATCTGGTGACAGCATAAGGACACCTGGAGTACTTGAAGACGTCTAGTGGCCTGTCCTCTCTCAGTGTACTGTAAGGCAGGTCAGCGTGTCAGGTCTGGAGAGTTTGAGGCAGGAAATAGCCCCAGATCTGACAGATTGTTTTAGGATTTCAAAAAGTCAAATACAAAGGCAAAAACAGGAGTCTAGATTGGGAAACAGGGTTGCACCTACATGTCCAGTTGAACAGTGAATAGGATATGGCATTCGAAAGACAGACTGGACTGAATCTCTGTCCAAGTGGATTCCACATGAGGTCAGATTACTCTACGAGGAGCTAAGAATGGGCACTGAGTGCTAGCCCGGGCCACCGTCCTGCTCTCAGCACTTGGGCTAATGCTGCTGCCCCTTCCTTCTCCCCTGAGCTTCATCCAATTTCCATTGTTGCTCTCATGCCTGATGGTCCTGACATTGGCCAGGCATACTTCACTACAGCATTGTGAGTGACCCTTTACCCAAACAGGCCCAGAATCCTCTCTGCAAAAATTCTCTCACCCAAACTCACGCTAATACTTGTACCTTTTGAGCATATGCCATCCTGACAATAAGTGAGATCTAGACATTTAACCCTAGTGGTATAATAGGTTATTCATAGACCTGCTGACCCCAAGGTCTGTAGTTTAAAACTACTACTATAATGATATCTAGTGTGAGAAATCCACACGGGGGATGATACCTTGTCCTGTAGGGTCACTAGGAGAAAGCATCGACTCCATAGCAGTGAGTATGAGACACTCAGCACCTTTCTCTGAAGCTATTGTAGCATATTTATTCACTTCTAATTTAATCTGATGCACTTTTTAAAAATTTTTAAAACTACTACAGTAGTTTAATAAGATGTCCTGGTCACATCCTGGGATAAATATTGGGCCCCTGATCATAGGGTTGCTGGTTCAAACCTACCTGCTGATCTGAAGGAGAAAAATGAGGTGGTCTGCTCCCATAAAGATGTATAGGCTCGTGAATGAATCTTGAGTTCATGCTTAATCATAAGCCCTAATATAAGAAAATTTTGTTCCTAATGTGGCCCTGCTCAATAATTTTACGACGTGATCACAGAAGATATTAATGGTATAGCAAAGTGTGATAAAGATATCAGATGCTGTCCAGAAAAAATAGTGTCTGGAATTTTAAAGGCATAGTTAAAGCAAGTAGACGTCTAAGTTGAGTGTCAGCTAAATCCACATAGAAGGTGCACATCAGCTCATGTGACACAAATATGGTAAAAAAGAAAATCCACATTCAGATGAGGGAATTATACCAGCTTAAATTCTGAGCACCTGGTTTGTAGTAGGCAATGGATGACAGTGAAAGCCCAAAATGCGTTTGCAGAGTGGACTACTCTTGGTCCATTGCCCAAGGATGTGAATCGTCTTTTCCTCAGTGAATTTTAAAGTAGATTGCTGCAGGTAGAACTTAAAGCCAAATCATTGCCATTGAATTGATTCCAACTCTGCTAACCATAAGGTCAGCAGTTGAAAGCTACTAGCCTTCTGTGGTAAAAAGGTAAGACTTTCTGCTCTCATAAAGAGTTATGTATGGTCTTGGAAACCTACAGAGGTAGATCTCTTCTATATGTTGCTATGAGACTATAGATAAGTTAGGTTAAGATTTAGCATTATACCATTTGTTTTCCCGTTTGACCCATTTTTAACTTTTATTTTCATTTTTATAATTTTCTGCTTTCTTTTGGATTAATGTTTTTCTGTGTTTTATGTAGGTGTTTGTAGGTTTTTGGTTTGGTTTGAGTTTTGGGGGGGGGAGGGGGAACGGCTGCAGGGTATGATTTTCTTTCTCTGAAACCCAGAATAGGTAAATCTGAAAGGGTGGTAACTAGATTAATGGTTGGATGTGGCAGCTGGAGAGCTAATGATAATTGATACACGAATGAAGGAACTACTCTAAAAGTAATTGCACAATTTAAAGATATATATTTAAAGCATTGAGTTGTATGGTACATGAATTATATGTCAATAAATTTGTTAAATTTTGTATTAAAAAAAAGTTTATTCTCAGAAACCCCAAAAGCAGTTCTACTCTGTCCTATAAGGTCACTATAAATCAGAATTGATGCAATGCCATGGGGTAATAGTTAATATGTCAGTGCCATACTGACTTCAATCATGGATTTGAAGCTGAGTATCAGGTAGTACGTGTCAACTTGCAATGTGACTTAACACTTTTTTATTAATTACTTCACTCTAATAGCTATAATATTTACATGGCTCAAAAAAGAAATAGAGAAACTTGTCCAAGGTCAGTCCTACCCATATTTGCCTATACTTTATTCCTCCTTTGTGTGTAAAGAAATGATGTCACCATAATTAGTTTCTTGTATGTCTGCAGAGATTTTTTTCATATTCAATAATATTTTTTCCTCCTTTTTAAAAACCAATCAGTGTGTTAGTCTGGGTAGATTGAGAAACAAATCCAGGGAGACACCCAGGTGTTTAAGAAAGAGCTTTAGGCTGAGCCCCGGTGGCGTAGTAGTTGTGCGCGGGACTGCGGCCCACTGGGACAGAGGTTCAATTCCAGCAGTGGGGCTGGGCCTCCTACTCCTACCACCAGAGAGCAGTGATGCCAAAAAAAAAAAAAAAGAGCTTTATATACAAGAGCAGTTGAATATTGAGAAAACATCCCAGCCCAGTCCAGATCAAATTCATAAGTCTGATATTAGTCCATATGTCCGATACCAATCTATAAAATCCTCTTCAGACTAACAAAGCACATGTAATGATGCCAAATGCAAGATCACAGGCCAGTGGGTGGGAAGTCTTGTGGATCCAGTGGTGGTGTTGGAGATTGGCAGGCGTCTCCAAATAGCTTCTTTGGCTCCTGAGGTCTGGCTCTCTTCATGTGTCTTCTTTACAGGGCTGTCTCATAGGGCGAGAGAGAGAGGAGAGACTCCCACCTCCAAAGAGAGAATACAGGAGTTCCCAGAACCCTCAGGAGAAGGCCATTCCCACACAGAGGCCTCATTGGCTCTATTCTGATTGACAGTCTAGACTCCGCCCTACACTCTTAATCCTCAAATTGACACCAGATTATGTAACACCATAATCAGTAACACACTTCTATAATCAACAACCTTTTTTCACTCATCAGTAATAAAGTTCTTACTACTAGGAAAACTTGTCAGATGTAGGAGTGTTTCTTGGAAAACAGAAGCATGTCAGTCTTGTTTTGATTAAAAATGACTCTGACAGTCTAGAAGGGAGCATTGTAGTTGTGGCAGTTGTGCACTGGGCTCCTAACCATAAGGTCAGCAGTTTGGAGCCACCAGCCACTCCAAGGAAGAAAGATGAACTTTCTGCGCCCATTAAAAATGACTGCCTTGGAAACTCACAGGGGCAGTTGTACCCTGGCCTATCAATACAAGTTGGTGACCGTGAACTAGATTTTTTTGTTTTATAGTTTAAAAGCATACAGTTGTGTTGCACACAGCATCATTGACTGTTCATAAAAATATTCCAGAGTTTTATCCTTGGAGAAAAATCTTTACCAGAAGTTGTTTGTCCCTTGATTTTTTTTTCTAGCCCGAGTTTCCTTACCCTATCTTCTTTGTGTGCTACGGCCACAGATGGCCTCTGAATACCTTTCCCTGCTGTGTGCACAGGAACCCAGACTACTAGTAATGCAAAACACTCCATTTTTTAAAAAGAAAGACAGAAACAAATCTTTGGAATGTAGCCATCCCAAAATGAGGACATGATTTCCATATTTGCAATATGCAAGTACTTACCTGCTTCTCTATTTGTTCAATGAGCAAGTATTAACTGGGAAAGCAGAACACTCTCAGTAGATACAGTTTATTGTATGTAAATTGTACTTCAAAAAAAGTTAATTAAAAAAAAAAGTTCTGTCAAAACACTGAAGATAACAGAGAAGGTAAATTATCTGAAGATGCCCTGTGTAGACCAAAAAAAAAAAGGAAGGCACCCTACTCATTCTTCAGAAGGGTGATTGGCTTGATGTTGTCCGAGGCTATCCTTAAATGTGTGCATTCCTGCAGAGGTGCCTTAAGGAAAAATTAGAGTTGTCATTTCTAAAAATGTTTTCTCCTTAGAAACTCCTACCTTGATCCGTGAAACCTTCCGTGCACTGGAGCCAGGGCTGTCTGCATATGCTGATGACATCGAAAAGGTAATATCGCAATTTAAAAAAAAAATTTACTGGGAGCTCTTACAGCTACTACAACATTCAGTACATCATTTGTATCAAGCACATTTGCACACATGCTGCCACATATATTTCCAAACATTTTCCACTTGAGCCCTTGGTACTAGCTCCTCTTTAAAAAAAAAAACAAAAAAAAAAAACCCTTCCCCCCCCCCTTTTTTTTAATGAATCATTTTATTGGGGGCCCATAAAACTCCCATCACAATCCATACCAACATCAATTGTATGCAGGCCACATTTACACACCCATTGTCATCATCACTCTCAAAACATCCTCCCGCCCTCCAGGCCCCCAGTATCAGCTCCCTATATTACCCTTCCTCCCCCCCTTCCCCTTGAGCCCTTTGTAATTTACAAATTGTTTTTTTTTTCATACTGTACACTGTCCAATGTGTCCCAACACTCGCTTCCCTGTTGTTCGTGTCCCAGATAGGAGGCTACGTGTAGATCCCTGAAGTTGGTTCTCCCTTTTTATTACTCCATCCCTCCACCTTCCTGGTATTACCACTCCTGTTACTAGTCTTGATGGATCATCTATCATAAGTTTCCCATGTTTCCAACTTCACTGTACATCTTCTGGTCTAGCTGGATTTATGTGGTAGAATTGGGATCATGATGGTGGGAGGCAGCATGGGAACTAGAGGAAGCGTGCATATTTCATTGCTACTACCCTGTATCTTAACTGGCTCATCTCCTTCTTGTAACCCCTCTGCAAAAGGATGTCACCTAACCTATTGATGGGCTTTGGGTCCCCAATCTGTACTCCCTCTCATTAATA